>CAVNYN010273681.1:0-27764 GCA_963692815.1 Nyctanthes arbor-tristis
TAAAGCTGGTTTGCTTTTCGCTGATATTAACACTCAGCTGAAGAACAACAATATCACATCTGATATAAAAGTGGATACCAACTCCAAAGTAAGCCATAAACTTTTCTTGATGCTTCTGGCAAGTTGCACATATAAGCCCTACTTAAAGTTTTATTGAACACTATAGCCATGCTATTTGCTTGATGCTTTTGGCAAGTTGAGCATATAAGCCCTACTTAAAAGTTTTTTTGAAACAAAATGTATTATTGATAATAATCCGAGCTTAGGTGATAAAAAAAAAAAAAGAAAAAGAAGAACCCGGATCTGCTCGTAAAAAATGTTCACTTGTGTAATTGTAATTTCTCACATTTGTATACCTGATTATATGTTCCTTTACCTTCCTCTTGATATGTATTGCGTTAATGCTACCTAGCAGGATTGTTAAGAAGATGACTTCTAAATACAAGCAACTTTAAAATGTTTAAATTATAGTCCAGGGTTGTAGTTATAGATCTACAATAGGTGTGGGGAGCATATAATGACACCAGGATGATGCACGGTCTGTCCAATAGATCTACAAGTATTTATTAGCATTTCGAAACACGTGATAAATCCACTATAGTAGTATTAATGACAGTGCTTTCATAACTTCATCAGTTCCGCATAAATATTGGAAACACCATACAGGAAAAATCTATGGTTTGTTTGGTGGCCAATTATAATCGTGTTCAATTATGATTTTAGTTCAAATTTGCATTTTTGTACACATGGAAGTAAATAAACCTGAAAAATGGCTTTATTGATATAAGCCATGTGAAAAGCTTACACACACGCCATACAGTAAATTTAAGCACTTCAGTATGTGCAAAAATTCAAATTATAACTATCATCAATCTGGTCAATTATAATTGGCTGCAGAACAGACCTAAATCTAGTTTTGAATTAGAATTTCAAAATAAATAGGTACCTTATAGTTGAGCTTCAATGTGCTTGGCATTAGAAAATTACAGTTAAATTTCAAGTTCAGCCAGAAATTATCATATTCATAATCATCTGAAACTTCCAAGAGCTTGAAATTACAGTTACCCCCGGGCCCCATTCTTCTCCCTTTCTTTATCTTCTTCTTTAGGTACTGTTTGATTACCTGAAACTTCAAGTGCCTGAAATTTGACTCTTCACCTCAAAAAGCTTGCCTTGTTATGCAGGTTTATACAACTATTACTGTTGATGAGCCTGCTCCTGGTGTAAAGGCTATATTAAGTTTCATAGCTCCAGATCAAAATTCTGGCAAGGTATTTATACTTCTGAGTGAATTCAATTGTGATGGGGATTGAACTCTCTGTGGCATTTTTGGCTGGAAGGATTCAATAGTTTTGAACATATTGAGGACGAAAATTAGTTACAATCTTATTTGTTATACTGAGGTTCTACTCTGTATTATGCACCAACCATGCACTAGTTTTCTGAATTAACTTTTGGTAACAGGTGGAGCTTCAGTATTTCCACAAGTTTGCAGGAATAAGTACTAGCCTTGGGCTGACTGCGAAACCCGTTGTCAACTTCTCTGGTGTTGCTGGGAACAATCAGGCTTCATTCGGGACTGATATCTCATTTGACACTGCTACTGGGAATTTCACTAGATGCAATGCTGGAGTTAGTTTCACTTCTTCTGACCTGATTACGTCGTTGATACTGTGAGTAACTTCTATGCTTGTTAGGTAGGAAGGAACTAAAATACCTGAAAGAGTTACTTATGGACTCGTGTCTTACCAACTGAACAGTTCAAAGGAAGTAGAAAGTAGTGCTAGATATCCAACAAGCTCTATCTAGGTAAATGGTGGTATCATCTCCCATTATATAGACTTCCTGTTACCTTTGAATCCAAAGACTTTGCTTATATTGCCCTTTTCTGTTTGTGAAAAGGAGAAAGTATTTTTTGTGCATTGAATTGCTAGTGACTTCCTGCAAAAGCTATCATGTCCGCATTCTAGTTTGGAAGTGTGACGACTTATGTCCCTATGGGGTTCAGTCTTTGAAAAACATTTAGAAGACATGCTTAGAATCAAGCAAGCATCGAATCCCGTTTCCTCTGCTTCTGCAAGGAAGCAAAAGAGATTTCTGTGTCCGTGTGTGTGAGCATGCGCATTTTCTTTAAGAAGAAGGAAAAAAAAATCAAGGAACGCCCAAATTAGATGGCAACATTAAAGTCTTTTCTTTCTTTTGGTTTTGTTTCTTGCTTAACGAGTGGTCTGTTACTTTCTACAGGAATGAAAAGGGTGAAAACCTTACTGCATCCTACTTCCATATGGTAAACCCATTAACCAGTACTGCAGTTGGAGCTGAGTTGACCCACAGCTTTTCAAGCACTGAGAACAGTTTTACCCTTGGGACACAACACTCATTGGATCCTCTAACTGCTGTCAAAGCTCGAGTAAACAACCATGGGAAGGTAAGTGTTCTTATACAGCATCAATTTCGTCCAAAGTCTCTCGTCACTATTTCTGGTGAAGTTGACACCCAGGCAATAGAAAAAAGTGCTAAGATTGGGCTGGCAGTGGCTCTCAAGCCATGAAAACATTTTGTAGGCAGACTTGGTAGCATCAGGATGCGATGCAGAATAATAAGGTAGATAGTTCTGATTCTTGGAATGCCGTGACTTTGTAAGCTCTTAATGTCTAAATGTTGTGTTGATTCTTTTTCATACTCCATGGTTTTGGATTTTAAGAAATAAGCTTTACCAGGCAGAACTGTAAAGTGCCATTTTAACTTGTATAGATGTTGATAGCAGCTCCATTTTTGAGCTCAGATTGAATGTGCAACATTCATTGATATTGAAAGAAGATTTTTTTTTTTTATTTTCTTTAAAAATAAAATAGACTTCTATTCCATGATCTGTACTCTACTCTAGTATTGTATACCAAATATGCATATGGAGTGAATAGAGCACTCGAGCTGTTCATGTATTTTGTTTGAAGAAAATAACGCTTACATCCATGACATAGAATAACACCTCCGAACTCTGGCAAGTGTAAAGTTGAAGAAAAGCCCATATCGCAGACAATAGCCACCTCTTATAATTAAGAGTTAAACGAGGCCGAATCAGACATCAGATTTCCTGTGTTGAAGATTATAATATTATCCACGAGAGATCGATGGGATGGAATAGAAGTCAACATGCCCAGAATGCCACAAACGCACTCAATATTTTAAAGATCATATAGAAAACTCTCAGCCAAGCATGCATCTCTGAAGCCTATGAACACTTGTATGGATTCACAGGTGGATAAACATTTACTCCATTAATTTCAACTCAGTTTACGTTACATTACATTCTTCCCTAGAGAGGGATAGCATCTCTTAAGAAGAGTAGCAGAGGGGATTGGAAAGTATGAGGAACTGGATTTTGAAATTTCTTCTTTACCAACGTCCAATACCATCCAATTCATCTTACAAAACATACCACAAATGTGTACTCTTGTTACTTTGGAGTAACCTATGGACAATGCGCCAACAAAATATATCCATCCAAATCCAACCTCGAAAGAAAAGAATGTTAGGAAAGGAACATGGATTTGTGAACCGATTCTAGGGTTTACCATTTGGTTTTGGTGAATTACGAGCAAACTGATGATGATATGGTGAAGCTTGAGAACCATTTGGTATTGAGAGGCTTCTTGGAGGTTGCTGCCCATTTCTTGAGAACGAGCCTTGTGGCCTAAGTACACATTTAGCATTTGGACTCAACCCAACACGCTCTGTCTGAACAGTCTGGAAATAGTAAGGTGAACTGGCCATGTCCTTCAGACTTGGCAAAGGTTTTAAGGCTTCAACAACTTCACTCATTAAAGGTCGGGCTTTGGGATCCCTGGTAAGGCAGCGTGCAGCCAATTGTGCAGCCTTTTGGGCACCTTTTATAGAGAAGTGCCCCTCCAGCCTAGGGTCCATCAGACGGTAAAAGCGTTTCCTCTCGCCTAAGTGTGGCCTAGCCCATTCCACAAGGTTATGCTCCCCATTAGGCCGATTCTTGTCCATTGATCTTCTACCAGTGAGCATTTCCAGCAAGACAACACCAAAGCTGTAGACATCACTCTTTGATGTAAGATGCCCTGAAACAGCAAATGATAGAGTTTAATCAGAATAAAAATAGATAGGCTAACCACAAACTAACCAACATGGTTATGATGTAAAAAGTTGCCATCTAATGAATGTTTCAGGAATACGAATAGTTTATTTAGTCGCATACAAATATGGCAAGCGTATTTTCAGTTAACAGTACACTTGTCAAGCTGAGGCGAACCAAATACACGATGTGAATATGCAGCCCAGGGGAAATCCACTAGTTGGTTCATGTGTAACACTAAAGATCTGTATCACATGACAACAGGGATATACAACTCAAAATAATAACCCTTACTGAGAGTCTCCCACCCAGTGTGGGAAGATGTCTCCTACTCACCATCCCCCACGTGAAACCTAATCCAATGACACTGCCACCATGTCTTGAAGTGGGAGGATGGGACTCATAGTTTATCCCCCCTACCCAGGCCATGTATAAATACATCTTGAATGGTGGAGAATTGTTTATCTTCCAAAGGACAGAACAGGAAGGAATTCAGAATCCAAAATAAAGAAAGCCAGCTCAGGTAAGGTTGCAATATAGTCTCAGACAACAAGAATACATATTATTTGATCACCCGAGAAAAAAGCTCCTTTTTGGTCTCATGTCTCCTCATCCAGGCCCATTCAGTATGGGATTCTTTAGGTGATTCATTACACAGCATGTCAAAAAACTCACGAGGCAAGTAATAACAAAAGCAAGTCACTAAAATTGTAACAGAACTTTTTCTTGATTCTTTAGTTTTCTCCAATTATCTTTGGACTGTATTCTTATTTTGTGCATTTCGGTAAGAGCATTAGTTTGCGATAAAGATGCATAAAATTAACCTGTCATGACATATTCTGGGGCAGCATAACCATAGGTTCCCATCACACGAGTAGAAACATGAGTTTTTCCTTCATCTGGAGCATCTTTAGCAAGTCCAAAATCGGAAAGTTTGGCATTATATTCCTGGGAAGGATAAAGGATAAAATTAAATCAATATATCATGCAAGTGCATTTCCAGTGTAGCCTACAAAGCATAAGGAACTTACAGCATCTAAGAGGATGTTAGACGTCTTAAAATCTCGATATATTACTGGTCTTTCTGCTTCCTCATGAAGAAAAGCAAGACCCTTTGCAGCACCAAGAGCAATTTTCATCCTGATAGACCACGGAAGAGGTAGAGACCCTAAAATAAGTAAAGAACAATGATTAGAGAAGCTTAAAATTTGGGGAAACATATAAATGCTCTAGCACTGAATAACCAATATGAAGATATTAGTACTGTGCCAATTGGGCCCCGGGGGAGTGCCAATTGGGCCCCGGGGGGAGTGTCTTCCGATCTGAATTAATAAATGGTGTATTAACAGACCCCACCCAAGAGGAACATGCCTGCTAGACTTCCAAACAAGAATTAAAGGAAATCAAGTATGGTTAAATCTGACCCTTTTTGGTTCATGGAAGTCAGAATTGAGACCATAAAATATAAAATGGCAAATGGTTGTGAATATTAACTTTAGGGCTTGCATAGCACAGATCTATTCATAACTCCAACATGACAAAGTAAGGGAAATTATTCTGACTTTCACCAACGAATTACAGACGAAAATAATAAGAAAAAACACATGCATGAATGAAACTACTTTGTCACTCAAAAAATGGTTGGTCTTGGTTTTTTCAACCAAGTTCAAACTAGGAGATGAGCTATAAAATCACAATCCCACAAAGAAATAGGGAAGATTTTCTCAAGACAATCCAATATGACATAATCTAAATTAAACACTTTATCCAAGCAAAATACTGCATAAGTAAATTTAGTTCATACTTCTGAATAGGTGATTCTCCAAGCTTCCCCTGGGCATGAACTCATAAACTAATAGCCTCTGATCTTCTTCAATACAATAACCAATTAATTTAACCAAATTGGGATGAACAAGATCACCCAGAAAATTTACTTCAGCCTGCCAAAAATTTACAACTTAGATAATCTCAACAAATCATCTCACATAAAACACAGAAGCATGCTGCTTCCAGATTGAGGGTCTTTACAGAAAGAAACATACCAGCCATTCTTTGTGGCCCTGAAGTCCATCGTGATTGAGGGTCTTTACAGCTACAGTAAGTCCTGTTCCAGGCTTCACTGGTGCCGTGCCATTCTCTTCAATCCACCCCTTAAATACACAACCAAATCCCCCTTCACCAAGGAGAGATTCGGGCCTAAAATTTCTCGTTGCCAGCTTAAGGTCATTAAATGTGAATTTCCTAAGCCGAGAAGATACTTTAAGTTCCTCTTCAAGTTTGAAGCTTGAAGAATTGCTTTCAGCATTGCTTGTTGTGGTCGATGGAAGTACCACAGAAGCTGGTTGGTCTCTGCTAGTGTCATTTGCCGATTTACTTTCTGTTGAAATGCAGAATGCAGTAGTGTATAAGAAAAGTCCGCATTGGCATTGTCTGGTGTAGCACATGGTATATCTTACTATATACAAAAAGTAATAGGCTAGGACTACTCTTATATTCAACTAAACAAACAGAGATAACATCTAGTAAGAAATTAATACGCACTAGCACGCCATATGTAAGAAGGAGATGCACCCTGACAGCAATAAATACTTATTATTGTTTCCTAATGTACTTAGCACAACATTATGACACTTAAAGTTTGTTAACAATAAAAGCAAGCACTTTATGCATGAACTGATCAAACAACATGGCAATAAACTTTCTAGTCAAAACTTCAAGAACTGATTTTTTCCACATGCCTGCTGATATATAAGCCATTAAACCATCCCAGACGAAATTGTGTCAAGTGACTATCCTTGCCTTTATTATCATCCTGTCAGAGTGCAACTCTCATAACCACCGGCACCTATGTTCTCAAACTATATGATCAAATTTTAAGCATTAATTATTAAGGTTACCATCTAAATGTGATAAAAATGTTGCAAACAAACTACATAAGCAATTTGATACACAAACAGCCACAGGATTTAAATTAATATCCAAAGCTATCAAATGCAAAACAGAGGAAAAATAGAAAAGAATTAGATGTCAAATCAGACTAACAAAACGAATGAAGAATAGAAGCAATAATGGAAGATGATTTGCAACATGCCGTTCAACATTTTAAAATAGGCAAATAATTACCGGGGGCAGCGCTGATGCCACTAATAGAGTTATCAACTTTAGATCTTGAACAAAAACAGCTGCTAATATAACTCAACTTAATCCAACATCCTCTATCCCCATCAGCATCGCAATGTTGCTTCTTCTTCCTCCCCTTAGATTTCGCCACATCCCAAGACTCCGCCTTCAAATTATCACCACCGAGTCCCATTTTTAACAGACCTAAAAGCAGCAAAACCTACCAAAAAACACAAATTTTACCCGAGCTCTCCTACTAATAAATAAACTTTTGTCGAACAGTCTCCTTAATTCTTGAACTATTTCAGTGCAAACCTCCCCCCCCCCCCCAGAATCACCTAAAACAAGATACTACTTCAGAAAATTAGTCGGAGATAACAAAACACCACCTTTCACCCACTTCCAAGAAAACCCAGTAGCCAAACTAGAACAGACAGATTTCTTCCCTTCAAGGAACCAATTTCTACTCAAAAATCCCGGAAATAGTGGAAAGGTAGCTCAGCCCAGTTCACAGGATCAGTAATGAAACATCCTTCCTCTACTTTTTCGACAACCCAAATACCTTAAAAGATTACTCGTCATTCTTTCCACTTGAAGAAACACTTTTTTCTCAAACCCAGAAAAGAATTGATGAAACGACTCGGACCCAGTCGAGAATTTACATTAAGAGGACTCAAAAGAGCTCAGTGATTGCAGATCACATACTTGACCTTCAAAGAACAAAACTTTACTCCCTGATTCCGTGAATAAGCAACTCTGAAATCAGATAATAATGAAATCAAACCCCATAGTAATCTCAGTTCAAAAAGTACAACTATTTCAATGCCACCATCTCAGAAATGCCTGTTCCTGCAAAGGATATCGGAATCCCAACAAAAGACTCAAATATGCTGACCAGTTCAATGCTCTCAAGAATATTGAAAATTGTACTAATCTTTACTCCGATTGAATCACAAATGGTAAATCTATTTTATCTATCTATTGCGTGCAATGTGTATGTACGTAATTTATGAGTGTCTAAAAATAAATAAAAAATTGAAAATTATTCGAAAATAAGATTATCTGTTCTTACTTTTTAATAGAATCAAAGACTAAAAAGCAAAATGGAGGCTGCCCGGAGAACGTGGGTTGAAGTTCAAGTGCCAGAACCACCCTTCCCACTTTGTATTTTCTTGAAATTGACATGTTTGGCCAACAGGCCAAGTACCTTAGTGAGTTACTTTCATTTGTGATTTTCTTTGTCTCTTCCATAAATTGAGATTGAATCATTTGATGATAAAACGAGCGGCAGATTTTTTGAGTTATGTAAAATTTGTTGATTTTCACCCTTCACACTTTCTCAACTTTCAAAAAGTTCTAAGTACATGAATCAAATATCTACATTTCAAATATGAATGTTGTATTTTATAGATACATGTTTGAATTGGTTAAATTATCAAAGAATTAAATAATCGGTATCTTTTTTAATTATTGGAGATATATATTAAATGAAAATTTATGGACTCTAGAAAAATCTCAAACTCACTCTATCCAAAAAGATAGTCGCATATTCTTTTTTATCCGTCTTTATAGTCTAGTTTTCCCAGTTAATTTCATAATCCTCCAATTGACTCTTATGTGTATAGTAATCATTAACAAAAAAAACATAGTGTGCTCTTCCGATCTAAATAGAATATTAGTAAACATGTTCTTAAATTATACTTTTTTAATCACATTAATTAATTTTTCTTAATTTATATAAAAAATGAGAGGGGGCTATTTTGACAGTACAAGGGAGAACAAAAAAATGCTATGCAATAAAAGACATCAAATTGAATAGATAGCTATGATTAAATGTACAAAAGTCTTTTTGGCAACAAATTATAATTGGTTGTAATTATAAGCGAAGTTACATGTGACAAGCTATTTTTATTTATATTTCGTATTGATACCATGTGAAACCTTATTATATGAACACCTAGTAAAACTATGACTTTATACTTGAGATCTATCAATTATAATAATTAATTTCTATAGAGATATAGTAAGGGTAGGGAAAATTTTATCGTATTTCATGAATACCTAGTTAGTTCTCTCTACTCAATTAAGAATTTAATGTAAATTTAGAGGTTTCAATTTGCTAATTAATTTAATTTAATCCCCTAAACATATATAAATTCTTGATTTGTCGTACAGGTTATCGAAAAAAATTTCCTAGAAGAGCAGAACGAGCCAAGCTTTCAATTTCAATGGCCAAAAAGTTGCATCGGGGGAAGGGTAAATAGGGAAAGATGCATTTGGGTGAGAATGAGAGCTCAGTCTCCAGTAGTGGGAAGTGGAAAACCCGGGCAATCCGGGCAGGAGAGATAAGTAGAGGAGGGACCCACCACTAAGGTGACGTGTTTGGCTTTTGCTTTGCCGAGGCGACCACGCGCGTCACCGGATGATTTTAACTGTCCTCTCCCTGCAATTTTTATTTGATGTTTGTTATTTACTGTCTGGAGACGCTCTATAGTGTAATTAGCATCGCTGTATTAAAAGATAAATAAAAATGTATATTCTCTTTACATCACTGCCCTCTTCTATTTTTCACATAGTTTAATAAAATATAATTAATAATTTAAGTATATATTTCTTAAAATATCATTTAATTTATTTAATATTTCACTTTATATATTATTTATTATTCATTATCATATATATTAAATAGAGGTATTTTAAAAAACTAAAAAGTTAAATAAAAAAAGGAGAATACAGTTTGAGATGGATAAAAAATAAATAGGGGAAATATTTTTTTAGAACGGAGTGAATACTACCTCTATTTTATAAAAATAGTACAATTTTTATCTTTTATCCATCCCAAAATATAGTTTACTTTCTTATTAAAAAATAGTTAGAATATTAGTTTTCTTTCATACACCTATTTAATTTAATGTGTATTGTAATCAACAAAATAGTGTAATATTTAATAAATACAATGGTACATTAGGGAAATAATACTAAATTTCACATTTCCAACACTATTAATTGTACTTTTCTTAATATTTATGAAAAGTAAAATTGGATCATCTTTATAAGATAGGAGTAGTATATATAAATATATAAAAACATCCATTTATTCAACAACTAAAACTGACAACTATATTGGAAATCAGTTTACAACGTAGATAAATAGAATTATTCATTTTTTTTTTATTTATTTTATCCCTAACATCTTCAACTTTGCTATGTTGAATGTGGTCAAGAGTTCTTCTATTTTATTTTATTATAGAAGTCGTCTCTTTATCTTTTATATGTAGATCGTAAATCAGCTACCGTTGTGCATTCAATGATAGGTCTTAAATTATTAAATTTGAATTTAACATTTTATTTGACATCATTATTGAGTTTGACGGTGAGTAAGTTTTATTGTTTTAAGAATATTATTATGTGGATTTTAATGATTAGATGCTATACAAATCCTGTAACATCCCGTGAAATTCCTCTATTTGAGATAGTGATATCTTCGGAATAATAATTGGTTTTAAAATTCAACTATAAGAAATCGATGATTAAATCTCGTAATTGAATGTCTAGTCAAGACATTTTATATGAAATTGAAGACATTTTTGTTTAGTTGTCAATTACTCGAATGTATGTCAATGTCCTCATCGGTTATAGAAATTTGTTACAAAAACGATTAAGTTTAATCGGGTAGTAAATTTTGATACGGAAAAGATTCTTAAGGTAATGATATGATGTCTCACTTTTATAATCGGAAATATAAGGACTTAGTTATCGACTTTAATAGGTAAAGGAATTTACTAAAAGAAAAGGGAAAGATCTTAGACACTTGGATCCAATATGTTTCTTTTCACATGAATTGAATCCAAGACCCACATTTGGCACCTTGATTAACTAAGAAGTATTCCAATCCCTCCAATTTAACTCATTGCTATGGACAAGTGGGAGTCTTTGTATTGGTGGAACTCAAATTCTTTAGGAAACAAGAATAAAAATGCGTCCATAAATTGTGCATGATTTTGTAAACTCACAAAAGACTTTCAAAAGCTCTCTTTCAACTCTCCAAACAAGGCTTAGTTCATATACATATAGAACCCACATTCTAAAGGTTACTTTGCCTATATTTACCAAGGATTTGAGGGTGTTTTGCCATTTGGTAACAAGTCTTCATTTCAAAGGTTCAAACAAGCAAGGTGAATAATCTATTTCTTTGGTTTATTTGCATGTATAAGTTTTAAGAAAAGGTATGTGTTTTGATTATTGTTAAAATGATCTCTTGCATAAGAAGTGCTAGAGTCCCTCTACCTATTTTGTATTGTTTGCTTTGATTTGATCCATGTTAATTGTTATGGATTGAAAGTTTGGAAATCTGGTAAAAGCAAACCGGAAATTGTTATGAATTAATTGTGTTGCCATTACCATATTGGTATTTGAAAGGCAACGAGGTTCCATGGGTAGTAGGAACTTCTAGTATTTGGGGCCCTATAATGTGTTCAAAAAAATTTGTGCATCTTAATGTTCTTAAGATTGGAGCATGAAATGATTTATATAAACATCTGGTAAACCGAATTAATGCATTACTCACGGGGTATTTTTATACTCACCTTTTATGTGACTACTCTTTTATAGATGATCCATCGAAGAATTGTTGAAAGAAAAGCCGAGGAATGGAGGAAGTCGCATGACGCAAGCCAAGTTATGCATATAATAGAAATTGATCTTTGGGCTTATTATGAGGATGATCCCATGTTTGTTATGTATTTGAAAACCTCATATGAGTTTGAAATCTTTTGTGCCTTCTCCCTCAATCTTTTGCACTATGACAAGATTATGAGGGATAGGCCAATGTTTCTTATTTAATTAAGTATGTGTATGGAAACCAATTTAACTAAATAAAACTTGGCCTTTGTGGAAAGTTTTGACACAATATTTGGAATCCTAATTTTACTTGTAAGAGTTTCTCAATCTTGTATTCGGTTTTAATATATATACAAAGTGACTTTTATTTATCGTGTTTCATGTTCTCTATACAAACACTACACTTTAAACTAATTAAAGACGACAAACAACACTACTTCATTTGAGAAATGAAAGAAAGTTGATTGGCAAGTCATGCCCTCGGTTTTGGACAAGAGTTGTAAAAAAAAAAAGAATTTGTAACGCTTCCGACAAATTCATTTAGTAACAAAAAATTTAACCCATGCTTTTAATTATCGAGGGGTTTGACAAATCCCATGAAATATTAGGACAATGTTCGCTAATTAATCATTGTGCAAACTAAAATATTAGTTTGTTTAACAAATATATGGTACCATACTATGAATCTTGTATCAATTATTGATAGCATGATTGTCTAATATATGTGTTACCAATCATCAACTAAAGTATTTGTAATGTACCTTTGTGATATACAAAAGTCCGCAATTTTATGAATTTTGGATGAGTCAAATCCTACACAGTTATGTTGATTAAGTAATGCGCAATGAGAGATCACGCAAGATTTTCAAGAAAATCCTATCTTGACCCTATATTTCTTGCTTTAAACTATAATAATCCTCATAGACAGATCATTTTCAAGGGAAAAAAAGATAATATTATTTTACTATCAATAACATTTCTCAACAGAGTGACTAAATAATATAAACACGAGGACAAAAATTGAGATTTTATCCAAAATCCTGAAGAAAGGAACATGTCAAAACGTATCTATCAAGTAGCTTTACATTCTTTGTGGGTGGTTAGTGATTGATTACTTGCATTTCTTAACTTGTATTTTGTACTAAATTTGTGTAAAGTTTGCCTTACTTGTCCCATGCTTTAGAAGCCCAATAATAATTAGCATCACATTGGGGAAAAAGGTCAAGCTAAAGTTGGCATTTTACCTAACTAAAGAAGCAAGCTTCCCTCTTTGGTTCCACCCTAAAAAAAAAAATATATATATATATATATATATTATACCAAAGCATGATTCTTCAAGTTCGCTTGTGGCCATGTTTGGAAAGCGACTCTAACTAAATTAATGCAAGAACCACGTAATTCAAGGATTTATTTGGTCGAATGGAGTGTTGTCAAGTTGAACGCACCAAATTTGATTAAGATATTTTTGTTTCAAACTATTTTATTTTTCCCTAACCATTATATAGCTTGTAGCCACGAAATAAAAAAAAGGCGACCACGAAAAGAAACCTGTGTCGATACATTGTATGAACACTAATTGTTGTACACTATCAAGTTAGCACTCCCTCTACTCACGTGGCAATGCACATGAGTTATCTTGCATACCCAATGTCGAATGAGTTTTGCTATTTGTAAAAAGTTATTCACAAAAAGTTTTAAGGAAAAAAACACTTAACACGATTTTATTTTTAAATATATCACACCACCTTTTAAATTAATATCAATTATATAAGCCACATATCATTTGTTTTGTATAACATTTTGTCAAACTATTTTTACAAATAGCATTTTCCATGTAGAATATCACCAATTTTTTGTAGTTGAACCTTATTTTTTTGTCTTGATATGGTCATAATTAATTCAATTTCCAAGTGAGAATATAAAGACCAAAATCCTCAATAATAATTTCATGTCTATGTAGATATTTTAGGGAAAGCAGTCAGTCTCTCTAGCCCGACATGGGCCCACTTCCCCCGTGAGAACTAGGCATGTGCTTGTGATGAGGAAGAACAGAAAAAAATTTCTAGTATTGTAAAAGTCTCAGTACTTCTGACTAGTAGAGAACTTACATGTCTGTTCAAAGGTACCAATTCAATAATACACTTGGCTCCTTAAATTCACATTTCAGTTCTTAATTTAGTCACGAAAGATAGAATACATTATTCTTGAAATACTAGAAATTTGTTCGTCATAACCTAGTTATCATAGAAAAAGATATGATTTGAGGAATTGAATTGAATCTCAAAAGTTAAAACATATTATTCACCATTTTCAAATCAACGGCAGGCTTGAAAAAAGGCCACTAGTAATTCATTTGAACCTGTTGCATGGGGCGAAGTCAATAGTCCTCATACATATTCAAAGGCAAAAACTTGGAACCATTTAGCAATGAGTAACTCATCGACAAGACGACATCAGACAATCAAAACAAGAAAACAACTCTCTTCATATTATACCAGAGGCAATGCTTGATGTTGCACTTATCTTCAATACATGCTCCGGTATATAAGTAAGACCTGTTTATGCGAGAATGTAACTCCAATCACTGTCAGTTTTGTTCATCAAAATGAGATGAAAAATAAACATGCAAGACAATATAACTTCAATTTAGTTCTGTGAACAGAAATTAACAATAGGGACCTTATTTTATATTTAGGTAGACCATGGTTCGACACTTTTCTCATATGGATGTCTGATCAGCTATAGTACTTGGTTGAAATGTTGTAAATAAAATTTGAATAGGATATGGCTCTTCCGGTGCAAATAAACCAGATTTCCAGTTAAAACAAAGCATTATCCTTACAATTCAGACAAAAGGGATATGAAAAGAAGACTTCTATTATAACATTTTCCACTTCCTTCACATTGCAAAACGAGACATTTCTCTCTCTCTCTCTCTCTCTTGGTGGGGGGGGGGGAGGATATTTCTTTTTAATTATTAATTGAAAAAAATTTATAAAACTTGGAGACAAGTAATACTTTTTTAATATAGAGACGACTTGTACATGTTTTTTGAAAGATTCGTTGTGTTAGCATATCCATTACAAAAATTGGTTGCTCTACTTCATCGAAAGTCAGCAACCGATATATGGATGAGCAGTAGACAATGATATTGGTGGTCATCCACCATAATCGTTTCCCTAAATTTTAGTGAAATTTATTTTTATATGATTGCACACCACTTAACCTCTTTACTAAGATAACCAAACTCCATTTGAAATCATCTTTCGAAGTCGTCTTACTTATAAATTGAAGCAACAGATTACTCAGAGAAAAATCGGTAAGAAAAGTACCTTTCTCCTTTACAGCAATCTGTAGAGAATCAAGAGAAATTATGCCATCCGTTAATGGGAATACTTCAAGCTTGATGGTTGATGAAGATTGAGATGGAACACATCTAATGCAAGGATTGGTAAACCCTGAGTTTGATTAAGTTAAAAAAGGGTTGCAAAGATAAAAACAAGAATTCAATTTACCCAAGAGGTACTTTACTCTGAAGCCACAAATGCATACAACCCAGATCAGCAGTCGGAAGGACATCAACCATGGCGATTGGTTGCTCACCAAAAGAAGCTGATTGCAAATAGCCTTCCATCTGCCCTTCATTATTTGATGTTGAGCTTACTTTCTGTTCAGAAGTTTCTTGCTCATGGCTATTCACTCTCCCTGCTGACTTTGAAGATACAACAAACGAACTCAAGGGAGATGACGGTGCATTGTGCAAAGATACTACAGAAGGAGAAGTAAATGATGCTGGAGCAAGAACTGTAAATGTTAGATTCCCAGAAGTCATATTTGATGCCTGAAGGGTTAAAACCTGAAAATTTGAACCATGTAAAGATGAAGCTGCAGTTTTATATATGAAATAAAACTAATTGCTTGGATAAAATATTACCTGAACCGGAGGTTGAGTTCTGTCAGACCCAAAAGCTTGTCTAGACATTTCAGATGAAACAGAAACCATAAGATCCCTTGACAAGCAAGGGCGCCAACTTGTTGGCTGCTTGAAAAACAGCTTTGATTCTACAAGTATGCAGATGGAAGATAAATTTCATGAGCATAGAATCCATACACCATTTCGCCCATAGATTATGCAATTTAAGGCTCTATACCAGTATAATTGTTTCGACATGATACAAGGATTGCATAGGGATCAATGGGTGATTGATCCTGTTTTCCTTCGATGCAGGAGGAATTATGTGAACTAGATACCGAACATCCAGCTGATAAACATAAAGGCTGTAAGTTCTTCTCACTATGACCCTTCAGCCGTTTCCAGAACGACGTTGCTGGTTTGAGAATAAATGAATGTTCTTCACCTCTCCTGCAAATAATAGCGACATTAAATCCATAAAAATTTCAGAAAAAGTGATGGTTGTAAAATGAGGACATGGGTGAATCTTCCTGTCTACAACAAATCTTATTGTAATGGTAAACATGGCGTGCAAATGATAGAGTGGCGTATGAACTTCTGAATCTCGGAAACAATATTCTCAAAATGCATCAAAGAAGTTGAAAAACACAGTAAGAGAATAGGAAACTGAGAAGTTAAACTAGGATTTACTTAGTGAAACAATTTTCTAACTTAAAATCTTTGAATATTTAGGAAATGAAGGCAAGAAAAAGTTGACAAGCATTTGGACATGATTGTATTAAAGCAAGCAACAGAAAACAGAAAGCACAAGAGAGGAAAGCAGTATTATGCACAAACTGGAAGTCAGAGTAAATCACATACTTCTTCTAGTAAAGTGGGAAATAATAATATCTTTAACAGACAATATTAAGTAAATTGTACTACTAGTGAGAAAGTTTATGCAGAAATACTCTGATTGCAAAGTCAAACATAATTACGTTTAAAAAGATAGGAAAAAAGTTTGCTCTTCCGATCTGCAAGTTCTATAAATTTTGCATAACTGCGACAACTATACTAAAATACTTTAAACATATAAGAACCTGAGGGCTAGATTTGGCAAAGAGTGATCATCCCCAGCTTCAATGCATGCAATTGGTAAAGACAATGGCGGTCCATCTTTTGATGCCTCTTCGAAAATTATTGCAATGGCATCTATATAAATCACAATATCTGGTGCATGTGCAGGGGAAACATTCTGACCAAAGAAAAGGGAACAAGTTGATTTACATTTTAGCATCTGATAAAGATACTAAAGCAAGATGTAATTCTAAATCAAACATGCTCAACTTCTAAACAGGAAAATTAGCTATTTTCCTTTTCCCTTTTTTTTTTGGGGGGGCGGGGGGAGGGGGGGGCAGGGTGTGGGGTTCTAAAAGAAGGCACACCTTTATCTGGACACAGAGAAGGTCATCTGTGTTGCAATCAGCTGAGAAAGTACAAATTTCTATAGGTTCAATTATCTCAATTTTCCTTCTCCACCTTCTTCCAGGTGTAAAAATTCCTTCGAGTCCACATTGTACTGAAAATCATTCCGGTTCCAGAGGTACACCTCGAAAAGATAGGAGCCCTTCATTTCCATGTTTCCTACTTTTCATGAACTTTTGAAATGAAAATTGACTCCAATCTTCAGTGTCAAGACTTGGTTTAGTACTTGGACTGGTAGCGGCTGGAGGTGGTATTGCATTTGGTGGAAGTGAGGACATTGAATAACTTCTGAAGTGACTCAGTGAGAAAAGTTGAGAGCCTGATGACCCAGCTAAAGTGGGCTTCCCCAATGAAGTCCGGATGCAGGAACTGGAACTCAATTTAGGAAGGACAAGCTGAAGGAGTAATAGAATTATGCAAAGGAAGCAACCATTTTAACAATTCTTCAGAAGGATCCTCAAGGATTAAATTTCTTTGCTGACATTTTTCAAATTGAAGAATTTCCAGCACAGGATCTTTCACAGACTCAACACCAACATTTACCTGCAAAATCACCTGCATTCTTCCAAAAAACAAGTGGAATTTACATCAGAGACACATATAATTCATGATCACCAGTTAAAGTAAAGAAATACTCAAGACATGGGAGATACATCACGCGTGATATAGTACTGAAAAATGCTACACATGCCATCAATTTTGAGATAATTTAAAATGTTTCTTTCTGCTTTTCAAACACCATTTAGAATTAAAAAAAAAAAATCTGACCTAGCTTTCACAAGAGCAGAGTTGAAATGATGTAGGAGAAAAGGAAACTAACAAAATGGCTATATGTCAAAGAAAATGGCTTCTAATTGCTTTGTGCTTCCTCTGCTACATGCGATTCGTGCCAAACCAAGGATAGCCTCTTCAATAAACCAAGTCAGAAAGAAATTCATTTTTGTGTCAGCTAAGATACTGCACAATCTT
Organism: Nyctanthes arbor-tristis; assembly: GCA_963692815.1. Classification (NCBI taxonomy): domain Eukaryota; kingdom Viridiplantae; phylum Streptophyta; class Magnoliopsida; order Lamiales; family Oleaceae; genus Nyctanthes; species Nyctanthes arbor-tristis. The sequence continues at coordinate 18,186 of CAVNYN010273681.1, forward strand.
TCAACAATTAAGCGTAATTATTCTGGCTCAAACCTAAGGGAAGACGAAACAACTCATCTTGAATATAACCTCTCCAAATATCAGGAAAATTTACTACTAAATAGGATTGTTGAAGGGAATGGAGAATACAACTCCATAAATCTGAATTTTGTGAATTAATAAGTCTGAAACATAAGAACTAGAATTCCATGCTGGGAGAGCATCTCTTGCAAAAAAGATTAATAACGTACTGTCTTCTTCAAGAGTGTCTATGGATCATACCACTAGGTCTCCATTTGAAAGAGAGCAACACATTGCAGCATCCCTTGCCACTCCTCCAGATGTTCGGCCATCAAATTTTCCTCTATCAATTGCAGCATTAAGAGGGCTCTTTTTCTCTGTCTTCATAGTTTGTGAAGACTCTTCTTTCAGTTTCTGCTCAAACATTTCAAAAGATTTGATAGATGCTTCTGAAGCTTTTCCCTTTGACCAAAGCGGTTCATTAGACTCCACGATCCGAGCAAAAAAATGAGAATTTTTAAGCTTTTGCAGCAATGATTCAGTCTGTCTTTTGCGATCTTCCACTCTAAGGAGAGATTCACCAGCATCCTTTTGTGAATCAATCTCCGCTTTGATCTCATTTTGACCACTCTGAATATTATGCTCATCAGCACCCGTGTCCTCTATTTGAGATTTGAGAAACAGAATTATTTTCATTTTCAAGTTCTCCATTTTGTTTCTTGGTGTTTTGACCAATACCACTTCTATTCATGACTTCAGCAGCAACTTTAAATGGAGTAATAATTTCCGTATCTTGTTTACATGTGGACAAACAAGCAAGTACGCGGACTTGCTCACCTAAGATGAGGATAAATGCAAATATTTTAAAAAGGAAAAATAACATACTAGAAACACATGTGTAAAACTATGCATAGAATATTATATTAAAAGCAAAGCAAAGGAAATAGCTACCAGGGAAAACAAAGTTGCAGTCCAGAGAGCGAAATGAAACTATATCTGGTGACTCCATCCACTTGTTAGGAATTTCCTCTGAAAGAAATGTAAATGAAGAGTAGGATAGTTATAAACTAGACCATGGGAAAATAATTTTACCCATTGGAAAGAAGTTAAGATATTTAGACTTCAGTGGTCATTTGCTCAAAATAACTCATGCAAATGAAGGAAAGTCTGGTTAACCACATTACCTGGAAGCCACATAAGGTCTGTCTTAGCATATAATAGAAAACATTATAGACTAGTTCACCAATACGCCACTCCATTAAATACAATAATAGTGTAAGGAGCATCTGCAGTAACTTCGAAAGTCCGATTATTCCATCCTTAGCACAAAAGTATCTCCCAAAGTCACATAAGCTGGAACTTACCATGATCGTTGGTACTCACTACAATGATACAATGCCTTTGTGATTGTCAGGAATCACTAAAGAAATGAGCAAATGCTAAGACAGGGGAAGAGATAGACACAGAGAAACAGGCACATTGACATATACCTATTAGGAACCCATGGTAAATTGCTGGTGAGATTGTGGAATCATAATATACTTTTAGGTTGTAAAAAGTACAACTCTTTCTAGATTTGTGGTTTTGTCATATTGTAAGCGGGAACGAAGACCATTTGGTCACAGTTAAAATTGTTTAGTTCATCTCATTTCATAATTTCCCAATTTCTTTACTTGTCTAGTAATTAAGCTTACGTAGATCAGGAAGGCCAATATCAATGCCAAACCACTCTTGAAAGAGATACGTTTAATGAGAACCTAATGAAAAGGAAATTAGTGAGTTAACATTTGAATTATTCAAGTGAAGTGGCAATATCATACTAAAGCTTGTATTCCTATATCAGAAGCCAAAAAATAACCAGATTATAATTTCAAATTGTGTTTCCGATTGGATTCGTTACTCATCTTAGCCATAAGAAGCTCACCTTTTTCAATCAGCAAAAACAAAAACAATAAAAAATGGCAAGAAAAATCAGTAGACACATGCAGAAATCAAATCAGTCAGGCAGTAAGCTCCATTCTTGGGTGCAAGAGAAAAATGTAAAAATAATCTATTCTTCCAATAATTAAGATAAGAGAAGGACAACAATCTTCAGGTTTCAGATGAAATCACGGTAATTGCATTGCTGTAAGCAGAGTGACTTGACATTAAAGGAATAGATAACACCACTGATTTGACTTTATTATTTTGAACATTTTATCTAATAATATTCATCAATATACTCAGCTTAATGTCTTAACAGGATTGATAATGCTAAGGGATTAGATAAGACTATGCACAAAACATCTTTGAACACATAGTACAAATTAATCTAAAGAAAACAATGCCAAGCAAGATTTCATACTATACGGAATAATTATCCATCCGTCATCTTCAGTGACATCTACATAGCTATCAATTTGAGGGTTACTCCTTCCATTTGAACCGGGGAAGCTGCCATTCTCAATTCCATATTCGTCACTCTCTTGGTCTTGAGTTTCAGAAGGTTGACTGTCTGGAAGTGGATCTTCAGCAATAAGGCCCCCCAGAGTAGCTGTGCGTTTCAACTTTGGTTCTGCCTGAGATTCTTGAACAGACGTTGGCTTTGGAGCTGCAGTTTGACTATTGGATCGCAGCATCAGAAAGTTCATTTTCCACCTAAAAAATCTCTAGAAAAACAAAAACTATTGCTTTCAGATTTCAAAACCAGAATTTAATTCAGTTTCCACCAAAGATAGCGAACATCCAGACATTAATATTCAAATTCACATTGATATTAATTTCTCCTATTTTCTACACCAGAATCATTTCAACAATGCCAAATCCTAAATTCTAGCCCATGTTTCCATTTCTATAATCAGGTGAGCGGTGCAGCCATTGAAAAAAAAAAAAAAAAAAACAGCTTTTGCACATAATGGCACATATCCAGTTGAATAATCACACTCCAGATGGGTAAAACTAACCGAAGAAATTCCTAAAACACAAAATTCATCGATATTTTACATAACCTCACGTACATTACGGTCATAAACAAAGACAGCAATGCAACTTAATCCGCACGCATATACCACACATCCATAAATAAAATCAAATCTCCTCCAAGATCGGATAATCCTGTAAAACCAACATAGCCGCATCACTTTATCACACATGATCTCCAATATTTATACATATTTACTAATTCAATTACAATCCTACTCTGCTGCGTAACGGAATTGAACGAGAACGGGAACCGTATCGACAAATGAGAACGATCCGAATTTTACCTGATAAAAGATCAGAAAAATCGGATGTTGCGGGCGGTCACACAAAGATCCAAATTAAGGAGTTGACAGAGGCGATACAATGGCGAATTACGAGTACCGTAGAGGGATCAGGGATGTGCATGCGTCCTTCACTTCCTACATAAAAAGAACCGCCTTTTTTCCCCGTGCCCGGTTCAGACCGTATTCACATCAGCAGTCCCCGAACTATCACTTTTTCTTTCTTTCTTTGAGTAGTTGGCGCAAAATCTCCTTACCTTTTAACCTAATTGTGAAAATCATCCGTACCTTTCATTTTTTGGAAAATGCATCCCCATGTTAACAGTGTTCGGCATCTTTGGTCCATAAATTCAACCCTCCTAAATTTCTCCATTAAACAAATGTGTACACATCACATTCTAAGCTTTCTAAGGTATTTTGAAAGCCCACCACACACCATTGTTTTTTTCTACCAAACACTGTTATCCAACCATGTAAACTTGTACAACACTCATGTGTTGCAAGGGAAGATAAATCTTAATAAATAAAAAGAACAAACAATAAAAGACTAAGGAAGTGTTTGGTTAGATATCCAGATTATAATTTGGATTATAATCTGCCACATGACATCATTTTATTGGTTTCACTTTTTTCAAAAAGTCAAAAAGTAAAAGTCAAGCTGCAATTGTTTACTTTTTACAAAAAAATCAATAAAATTATGTCACGTAGCATATTATAATCCAGATTATAATCCAAACCCTAGCCAAACACTTTGTGAAATTAATAAATTTTAAAAGATCTAAGAAACTTCAACATGTTAATAATCTTCTATATCTATGAGCATGTAATTAATTTCTCATATGCATACAATCTGAGTATATATATGAAAAATATTCATTGGTAGACATTTGAGAGGGGATGTATCTATAAATGAGACACCCTCATACTCGATCCCCTTTATTTCACCATTGTAAAATATTAAACTATCTAATTTAATTCTCTAATGTTCAGTATAATTTAATTTATTGGCTGACCGATTTAAGTGGGACCCAATCAAACAGCGAAAAAAGATAATATTCCGTTGACAAAATATCCTTAAAAATTAAAAGTTTAGGGCTAATAGAAGAGACACCAAAAATTGTTCATTCATTCAATAATCAATATTCTTCTATAGTATTCCTCAAAATATATATATATATATATATTATTCATATAGTACACATTTGGCAACTTATATATCTCTAATCACTGAGCATTGGATATAACATATTATTCGTTGTAATGGGGAACGAAAAATTTTTTCGTGGTATAAAGTAGGCAGAAGAATTTTGTTATCAACGATATATGAAGAATATTATTAGATGACGATAATAATTGGACGTAGTTATTTTGCAAAACCAATGATGCTTTTTTTTTTTTGAAAGTGTAATTACAAATCTAAATCATAGAAGCACAAATGCGTATAGATATTTATCTTACTGAAATACAATGCCACGAACATCAATAATACAAACCCACATATAGTGGGAATACACACTACAATAAAATGTAGAAAATACCCCATATATAGGAATCGAACCTAAGGCCTCTTGATCTCAGTACCTCAGCTCAACCCCCTAACCAAATAAGCTAGGTCTCATTGGCCAAAAAAAAAAAACAATGATGCTTTTATTAACTATAAAAAGGGAAATCTATAAAATTGTAGGAATTTGAAAAAAAAAATTGATTTCCTCTTCAAAAAAAAAAAAATTAATTTCAGAATAAATGCGACCTTCATTGTTTTACAAAATGACCACATACGAGGTCGTGAGCATTAGCTGGTGGCAATTTTGCTGGCCAATGAGACTCCAAAAGTTATGGGCCAACGTTATTCTCAAATATCTCTGCCAATTTGGGCTTTAGGATTTCTATTGTATTTCTCTGATAACATAGAAAGCAAGTGCACCAAGAAAAGTATTCCTTGAGCAAGGAATGTTGGCATGGGCTAGAACGTCTCTCCCTCAAACAATTTGACATCCCATTTCGTATTTGACATTAATTTGGCTACTTATATATCTTTAGGCTTTGATAGTCGATTTAACATACTTTCAATTGTATTAGATAAGAGAAACTTTCTTCGTATTGTAGATAGGCAAAAAAATATTGTGACCAACCATATATGAAGAACAGTATTGGATGAATATGATACATCAACATTGTTTTTGTTACAAAACCAATGTTCAAAAAAAAAAGTAAAGAAAAGAAAAGAAAAGAAAAGAAAGAAATTGATTTCGTAACTTTAGTCTTTATACTACAAAATGAGACAATGTGTGAGGGTGCAAGCATTAACTGCTGCCAATTTGATGGGCTCCATACAAATGCCTCTTCCAATATGAACTTCAACATATTTACTTTACTTCTCTAATTTCAGTGAAAGCAAGTGCATCCAGAGACTTATTCCTTGAGCGAAGAATGTTGCTAACGGCTTGAGCGTCTTCTCTTTCAGACCAATACACCCTAAAGACTCTAATTTCAGTGAAAGCAAGTGCATCCAGAGACTTATTCCTTGAGCGAAGAATGTTGCTAACTGCTTGAGCGTCTTCACTTTCAGACCAATACACCCTAAAGAGGCGCCGCTGCGAGAAAAAGGCTGACAATCTTTTATAGAGACTAATTTTCAACTTACTCCAAGTCCTTAGATTGACAGCATACATTTATGTTCACAACATCTATCTTATTCAAGATGAGCTTCTTGAAACATATAAATCATCAACAGTGAGACATACCAACTTTTTGTCATGTAATCCCAATTGATTTGTTAATAAATTATGAATGTTAACCAATGAGACCTAGCCCATTTGGTTAGGAGGCTAGGTTGATGTACTAGGACCTAGAGGTCTCAAGTTCGATTATCCTATATGGGGTATTTTCTACATTTTATTGTAGTGTGTATTCCCACTATATGTGGGTTTGTACTGTTGATTTTCTTGGCGTTGTATTTCAGTTGGATAAATATCTACGCACATTTATGTTAGTATGATGCAGATTTTGTAATTATACTTTTAAAAAAAAATTATGAATGTTGAAATTGTCACACATCACCTCATGTGCTTTTATTGGTAATATAGGTTAATGCCAATACTTGATGGTCAAATAGTACTAATTTGAGAATAAAATAGACTACTAAGTGCCAATGCATTTTTCCTCCATTATCATGATTTGTTCAAGAATAAATTTAAAAAATAAGAAAAAAGCACCAGTAAAAAATGTGCAATCAAATTTCAAAAATAAGAACAAAGCATTAGGCAAAGCTGTGCAATCAAATTCAAATAATCAAGATGAGAATGATTCTAGGGTTCCAAAGGATAATAATAGAGATCTGCTGGAAAAGGAATAACTCGAATGAAAAGGGATAGAATGAAAATCAGAGTTCGATTAAGCATGATATATGGAAAAGGAAGCAATTTACATTTATAATAATATTTCCAAAGGAACGATTCAAATGAAGGGGGGTAATTTGAAATTTAGGGCAAGATTGAAGATGGAGAGATGTGATTACCATAAATAATAAAATGATTATACCATATAAATAAATATGTACCAAAAGATCTTAACCGCGAGCCTTACCGAAGTGAAATGGGCGGGAAAAAAATAAGAGCTCTACTAAAGTATATATATATATATATATATAGATTTATATTTTGTAACATATAATGATTTCCTTGGCTAGATTTGTAAAAGTTAAGAAATTCAACAAAAAATTCAGTTTTTTTTTTTAATTTTTTTGAGGTAATTCAGATTTAAAATTTTATAGGTAATACTAATACATTGATAGCTTGTATTTGTGAAGAGTGCGATGGAATAATGTTACATTGATGCAGTTGGATGTGGTGTTTGTCGTCATATTCCTAAGTCCCCGGAATTTAATTGCTCATAAGCTAGCATCCTTAGCTTTCTTATACCCAGTGGCATGTCACTGGTTTGATTGCTTTCCTATTTGTATTGTGCCATTTATTGGTGATCTTCATAGTGAATGAATTCCTTTTTATCAAAAAAAAAAAAGGAAAAAAGAAAAATTAAGAGAATTTGATGGAAGGGACCAATGCCGCCAAAACATGTAAAGATTGGATGGATTTGTCAAAAAATGAAAGATATGGATGATTTGTGCAATCTAGTTGAATGGTAGAGACGCTTTGCACCAATTACCTCCATTTTCCGATTCCCATTGACAATCTTTGTGATTTTAAACTGTTTCTTGGTGAGTTTTGTTCTTTCTTTTCTCTCCGAGGGTTAAGGCCAAAAGCGTGAATGAATTCAAGAGCTGAAGCTAAAACATATTATTGCGGAAACTTTTAGCTGGTAAAGATTCAATCTTTGAGATTGAGGGTTTAGGGAATTTAAGATAACTGGAATTCATTGTGCCGTTACTCACTAAATTCTGAATTCATTTTCTGGGAGTTCAAGTGGCTATTTCCAGGAAGCTGATGGGTTCGGGACATTGGAATGTGACGAATGGAGTGCACTTTCATGAAAATGAACTGCAGGATGATGTGAGTATGTTTGGTGTTTTAGGAGGGAGATATGCGCAGATTTGTTCGTAGAACAATGGTGGGCTTCGACTCTGGATTCGGTAATTTAGTTTCTGTACTTGGAGTGATCGCACAGCTGCACTTTGAGCTTCAAATTCTTGTGTTTTTACGATTATGTGCAAATTCTTGTTTCCATAAGTCTGCAAATCATAGAAGCACTTAATATTTTGTGCACAATTTTCCAGTGACCCTCTTCCAATTTCCAGTGCTATGTACTCTTTTTGGTCTATTCCAGTATGCTTCCAAAGTTGTACTCTCACCAATATAGGGTTTAAAATGTTGTTCATTTTAGTTTACGGTTCAGTCCTTTTGTTGAGTGAGTACCGTGCCCCAAACCGCACTGTGTATCCCGTCTCTATGTTTCAGCATTATCATTTTGTTTTCCAAAGAAGTAATGAAAATTGTAAAGAAGGCTTGCTTTTCATTTCTTTAGGTCATGCCTTTTGTCATGGACTCACTGTGGTCATCACACCGTTGTATTCCAATGAGTTTGGAACATACTCTACTCTGCATTTGTACCCTGTTATGATGCTCTGAACCATTCAAATGTCAGACCGGCAGGCACGATGCAACGTCGTTGACATATTGCAGAATTAAAGGATAAGGAGCCTTGCCAGGCAAATGGCCTAGAGAAGAGGAATCCACCGCTGCCATCAGTAAGGAATTAGCTGTCCTAATATACTACAGCAAGTTTACCTGCAGAGTGGTATGTGGAAAGACACATGCTTCCTGGCTGATAACAGGTTGGATACTTATATCTCTTGGTAGAATTAAACGAACCTTCATAGTTTGAGTGGGTCGACATTCTTGATTTCTCATATTGCAGTCGATATCAACTATTCAGGACAACAAATATTCACTGATGTTCTTTGTCACGGACCCTCACTTGACATGACAATAGTGTACACGAGCAAGGTGCTTCTGATACTGACTGTCAAATGTGTTGCCATATTTAGGGAATTGTACCCTATCGGCTAGTTATTGGTATGTAAACTAGAAGCGTTCTAGCTTCACAGAGTTCTAATATGCAAATGTTGTAGCGTCTTTAACTTGCCCATTCTGTGGATATTTATTGTTTTGGATAGGCCATGACAGATGTGAAATTCATATTTCTTCTCAATTCCCTTATAGGTAATGGAATCAGCATTGAACATACATAGTCTGCTGCTATATCTGTTTTATAGGATCATATTTTGAAATATTCAGTGGGACTTTTGTAAATGAAGTTGTCAGCATACAAACAAATGAGAGAATTATGGACATGGCATTCAATCATAACAGCAATAAAGATAATTTGGTATCTGTCTTAATTAGATGACAAAATGATGCTACAGACCGATAACTCAAACTCTGATGGACTTTTTTATGCTAGTCTGATCTAGTCTCTCATGTTGGACAGCAAATCAGGGGACATATTTACAGTACCTCTTGTGCATGAATGTATATAGCATCGTTTAGCAGTTTCATTTGTTCATTTCCACTGCCCCAAGTTTAGATCCTTTTGATCTATACTTGTATCTTGTAGCCCAGAAGAGATAGTGCAAGAAATTCAATGTGCTTAGAGCGCACATTAGCCAGTAGAATCTCTCCAGGTGATAGTGATTTATTTTCCTACCAGAAAGCCACGGCTTATGATTGGAGTCACCTGTTATACTGTTAACTATAGACACAATTACAGTGCTAAGGTAATATCCCATTGCCAACGATGCCCAAGAGAGAGAGGTGGCCAAAGATCTCATGCTAACTGGTGCCTCTGTGAAGAAAAATTCCAGTAAGCCCGCTAGGGTGAA
>CAVNYN010273683.1:0-18255 GCA_963692815.1 Nyctanthes arbor-tristis
TTTTTTTTTTCTAATTTCTTGTGAAAAGACTTGCTTTTGAAGTCTGTTGGGCTTCAAGAACTATAAAAAGAATTATTCTGAATTATCTTTTTTTTGGCCTTGAATTTATCATTGAAGGTTAAGAATTTTAAGTCATTTTGATTGACCAACAGGAAAAAGGTGACTGTGTGGTTCAGTTTTGTAAGATTAGAGGATAATAATCCTTTTCCGTTCTGGGGGGATTTGGTGTTTGATATCAAGAAGGAAAGGAACGTTCAATAATACATCTAACTTTTGTCTCTTTGAATTTTGCCGTGAGAAAAGGATTCTGCTCTCTTGATCAAACTGAAAAAGGTAATCCATTTAAAGTAGTTTTTTTAATTATTATTATTATTCTGTTTTAAGATTATGAATTTTGTTGATATCATATTAAATTAAAGTAATTTAGGGATTTTGGTGGGTCATTTACTGTCATCTGTTTGGGTTGGTCTTTACATAGTTTAATTTTGTGTCATTAACTAATTTTTAGTGGTATTCTTAATCAGAAGTGAAAGCTATCCATGTCAATGTCACTGCTGGGGAGTTCAGTTCATAATCTTTATTTTCTTAGTAATGGTTCTGATAATTTTTAGTAATGGTTCAGTTCATAACATTTTTTTTAGTAATGGTTCTTATAATTTTTACTTATTGTTGGGTTTTATGCTCATTCATTTGATTTTAGAGTTATTGTTTGTTTGCTAACTGGCTAGGATGATAATGATAGATTGGAGGACATGAGCTGTTTGTTAACTGTGATGATGTTCATATTACATGGATAAGATAGATACGGAAAAAGATTAAGGACTTGTGCATAACTCCATTGATTTATGATTTTGTTGGCTGAAAGTAATGAAATAAAAGTTAGCAAGTTCCCATAAGCTGATTTTGCTCAATATATAAGAGCACGACATATTGATCTATCTATCTTCTAGATTCTTGAAGCACCTTCTTTGTTGCTTTCAGAAAGAAGCACTCCTTATTTACTAAAGTTTCATGTCAGTAGGTTTAAGTAAGGTTTTGCATATTTTGCTGTAAATTGGAATGTTAAGGAAATGTCTTAAACAGGTCGCTTGTTAGTATTTAAGTTGATTAAAAGTTAAATGTAATATTTTCTTTTCCTTTTTATTATTTTTAAAACGATTGTCTAATGTCCTTGCTTGGAATATCAAATAAGGAGCTTGCTAGAAACTTCTTCTGAAATGGTTGCGGTAGAAAAGTATCTATAATGTCAATGAGATACTGTTCCTCTTCAAGTTTGGGCTAAACAAGGTTGCGCCACTCATCCGCAAAGCATTGCAGAAATGGTATTTTCTGCATGTCACATTTGAATTCACTTTGTTAGTTGTTTGAAGCAATATTTAATTTTTTTGCATAAATATATTCCATACGAACTTGACGACACGTGCAATGCACGTGCCGTAACTAGTATAGACAAAGAATGAAAGAAAATGGCTATCTAATTAACAGTGTGGAGAAACTTTGGACAAGATTTATAACATCTGACAAATTTATTTATATAATCCACAACTTTAGTGAAAATTAATTAATTGTATTACAGTTCAAAGATTTATCTGGAACAGGGACGTGGTTAAAATTTTTTTCACTCATTATTGGTTAATAATATTTTTTTCAGCAAGATAATGGGATATATATATATGGATGCGTTTTTCAAGACCACATTCATAATAGGGAGTGTCACTTTTAAGTGGCTCAATGTTACATTCATTATCACGTTTTGAAGGTTTTGACATTAACTTTGAACTTGGAGTAGAAGTGTCATCGGAGACATTTGGATTATTTGGTGATAAATCATTTTTTAGTGAGGCAATTAAGAATATCCTCTTTGACATTTTAATTAGTCTATGAATATCACATAAATATATATATATAATCAAACTTTCTTCCATGCAGAGAAAAACAATTACTCAAATAAATTAAACAAGAGCCAAAAGATCAATAATAGGCATACAAAAAAATGGAGCAGATTTATAATAATTCGCCTAAGTGGTTGCTTGATGTTGGACTTCTTTTGTTAATTCGATAATTAGAGGGCTAGTAAATCTTTTAAGACAATTTGAGTTTTAAAATATTTTACATTCTTCAAAATTCTTTTTGGGCTACCAGGCTTTATATTTTTATATTACCCTAACAATTCCCCTACTCATATAGCTCCATCCCTGTGGGGAAGAAGAACTTTAATGCATATGGGAACTAAAAATGATCCCTACATTTCAGCTAGGCAAGTACATAATGCATATTTTACTTTCCAAGTGGCTAATAATTAATCAATCTCACCTATCTCACGTACTAAAACATGCAGAGACATTAATGAAAACATTGTTAAAATATAGGATACCTAGGAAAATCTACAGGGATGATATATATATATATAGGTGTGTGTAGACACACCGTGTCTCTGTCACATAAAGATGATCTAATTAATTTATTTTTATCTGTCCCAAAATACAATCCGCTTTCTTATTAAAAAATTAGTACTAGTTAGAATATTAATTTTTTTATACTCCTATTTAATGTGGATTGTAATCAATAAAATAATATTATTTAAAAAGTGAAAATTTTAGTAAATGCAATAATATATATTAGGAAAATGATGTTAAATTTTACATTTTCAAAACAATTAATTGTATTTTTCTTAATATCTGTGAAAGCTGGAATTGAGCTATCTTTTTAGGACGGAGATAGAGTATAATATCCACAAGTTTGAACTTGTGGTTCAAAGAACTCGATCAGAAAGAATGCTAGGGGACCATTTTCCTGATTTTGGAAATTGAAAGATATTTCCAAAATAATAATATTTCTACAAGCTCGATCACACTCAGTGAGTTTCCTTGGATATGTGATGGAGACCATCAAACCTTATCAATTTTTGATATTTGGTTATTTTTAATAATTTTGTTTCAAATGGTTGCCGTAAATTTTTTCCCCTTCGATATGCTTAGGGTTTCTTTAATATTTAAGAAAATTTTCTTATTGTGTTTGAGAGTAGTTGAGAGTAATTTCTTCATAATACAATTCCAGAGTTAAGTAGATCCTAAATTTTGTGTTCTAAAGGTTTTTAATTACTTGAATTCCTTACTTCAGGCAAATGGAAGCATAGTGTGGGATTTCTTCACTTCTATATCTTACATTGCTATCTACATCTCCAATATATTTTATATTTACACGCGTTTGGAAGCAATGAATAGGTATAGGTAATAATAATGTATTAAGAATTATGCTACATCTTAAAAGGTCAGCTTAAAAAGAATAAAGTGCTTATATGTTATAAGCCATTTATTTTCTACTTATTCGATTCGATGTGGGATATATGCCTTAACATAGCCCAAGTATTTATATGTTAGCTATTTATTTTCTACTTATTCTATGTGAGATATATTTATTCCTAACAAGCCCTGACAAGCTGTGGCTCGTTCGACTAGACTAATTATCGTAGAATCCATATGCTCATTTGCAGTCGTTAATAGATTGAATTGCTTATCTAAGCTTAACGAGCCTTGATACCATGTTAACATTTGAATTGTGTTTAAAAGGCCAACCTTATTAAGAAAAATAGTCCAAATAACATGATTAACTTAACGGACTGTAAGACTATGTTAAACCTTGGGTTTATAGAGGCAACATGCATGATTAGACTTGCAAATGAGAAAGTGATTTGGAATTAGAGTCCCCTATAAGCCATAACCAGCAAATAACCGGCAAACATCTCACACCTCTATGGCAATCTAGAATTTGAAGACTTTTCAGATTGGCTTGTGAAATTTAAATTATTTAGTGAGATTAATTAGTCCCTAAGGGGTTTGGTAAAATTTTATATTTTGTATGGAATTTGCGGCAGTGGTGTTTAGGGATGAAGTGCAGAATTCTCGCCAGGTACTGGATTTGGGTATAGGGATCACCGTAATCTATAGTACGTACGTAGTTTGATTTGCCCATATAATCTCCAATGTTTTCTAGTAGAATTTGTTCTTTGGTTTTCTAGTGTCAGTACCAGCTACTTTTTTAAAATTAATTGCGAGCCATAAAAATCAATTAAGAAAAAGGATAAATTCTATAATATAGAAATCTATTAAAATTCTATCAATTCCATAAAATTCACAGGAATCCATAAATTTAAAAATTACATTACCAAACACAACTAATAATACTCTGCACATGTTAATCTGGCAAACCATGCATAATTATTAGACCCAATTATAATGAGAATAAAAATTTGGACGTGTGAAAACACCTAAGTGTAACAGCCGACAAGTCTTTGATAATGTAAGTCATGGATGAAAAAATGTCCCCAAAAATCAAAACGTGATTTTTTTTAGCTGTAATAGCTTAGCATATCGGTCTCTCGCTTGCCGGCTCATCTTCTTCTCGATCAGTATGATCAGTCCCCAAGTTAGTTCTGTGGCCATGACCAAAGGCCTTAATGTGATCTCGCAGGGTCCTTTTGTGCTTGAATTCAGAACCACAAATACAGTACCAGACCTTACCACAAGTCTTCTCATGGGTTCTCCAATCACCCTTAACCGCAAAGGGTTTCCCGCATTTTTTGCAAAGAAATGACTTGGTTCCATGCTTCCTCTTGTAATGCGTTTGGAGGGTTCGGAAGTCCTTGAGGGGCCTTGCCGTTGGGTGATCGATATTGTGCTTGCACCCTGGTGCACAGCAATAGCACGGCAGCCTCAGCATTCCAGTTGGTTGGGTTCCTCGTAGAGATTCTGGCCCTTTTCTGTAGCGTGATCCATGCCCCCACATATGCATCTGAAGAAAGAATTTGCAATAACACAGCCAAAAACTAAAAGGAATATATATGTAAATTGAACAATATATTGCATGCCCGGTATAATACATATTGACATTGTGTTAAAATTTTGAATATGAAAATTGAATATTAGAAACTCGGCTTAGTTGTCTCCAGTGTTATACAATCTAGCTTACAAAACATTATCAAGTCTGGTTATGTTAGATTAAAAAGAAAAAGCAAGAAGAGCTGAGCAAATCACGACTTTCAAAAACTAGGGCTGTTCTCTTGTGCTATTTTCTGTTTATTTTCCAAAACACTGGAATTAATCTTGTTACCTATATAATTTCAGAAACGCATTTTTGAGAATAAGAAGTTCTGTAATGAGAAGTTGAATAAATAATGTTGTATAAAGTGTTTCAGTGTAGAAACTGGAAATACTCAAAATGTGAAACCCTCATCATTTTATGTGTGTGTATGTGTGTGTATATATATAAAAGAAGAAGACAGATAATTGAAATGAAGCAAGTAAAAATTTGTACCTGCAAGTTGTTGTATCTGTTGAAACTCTTGAAACAAAGGTGACAAGAAAACTGAGTCGGTCCATTGATGATCTGGGAAGGGGTAGGAATCCAATATTGGCCCTTGTTCAGGCTGTTCAGGGGTAGCCCTGAAAACACATTCAAACCATCTTTATCCGTATCTTCTCCAGACGACGAAAGCCAAGATCCCGACGCATTGGAACTAGAGCTTCTTGGAAGGCCAATACGTAAAGATACCGTATCATTTTCATGATCATGATCTTCTGTCGTAAGGCTTAGTTTGTGGAGAAGTGGAAGTGCTTCTTTTAAGGGAGGTGAATTGGGGATGGTGAAGTTGAACAATCCGGTTGAGAAATAGTTCCCGGGATCAGTCATGATTAGAATATTTCAAAGCAAGTGATGAAGCTTTTTTTTTTTTTTTTTTCCCT
This sequence comes from Nyctanthes arbor-tristis, assembly GCA_963692815.1. Lineage (NCBI taxonomy): Eukaryota > Viridiplantae > Streptophyta > Magnoliopsida > Lamiales > Oleaceae > Nyctanthes > Nyctanthes arbor-tristis. The sequence continues at coordinate 5,742 of CAVNYN010273683.1, forward strand.
TTTCCTTTTTTATTTGATTCTTAGGAAGAACACACGCACATATATACACATGGGATGCAGCATCTATGTACTCTGATTATTAACAAAATACTAAATTGGGGTTGCTACTAAATTGACGTTTCTGACGTTAATTTCTCATAGAGTGGATTACATTTAGGGCCATTTAAGACTTTACCTTTACCTTTAGCTAGTTGCGAGGCCCACCTAGCTAGGTAAGTTTGGCAAAAAAAACAGAATTAATTACCATTTTGACTTAACCTGCTTTTTCCACGTCTTGACAAACAGTGCATTTCGCATAACGTATTGCTCCTCGAGGCTATCCTCAGAACCTTTGCAGATGAACTTCATTAAAAAAAGCAGCTATCTAATATCGTCGCCAACGACCAATAGTAACAAACTTCATATGTTATCTTCATGCATCATATCCTCAATCTTTTTTTTTAACCACCCACGGAAAATATTAAATTCAGTCATGTGTTGCACCCAGTACACGTATTATAGGCGTGGGGGAAGCGCTACTGGGAGAGCAATAAGTGACTCATCTTCCATTCATCCCTGTGAAGATTTCAGGTGGATATGTAACAGTGCTCAGAAAATTTGGACCAAATTAAAATTCATCCAGCTAGCTATAATATTTATATAGTATGTACTCCACAGCTTTAGTAAAAATCATTTACTTGGATTGAATACTAGAGTAGTACAAAGATTTGTCTTGTATCGTTCTCATACCAACTCATTTCTAACCACGCATGTTTATTCATTAAAATAATTTTAATTACACGTAGATTTATAATTTTTTCTTACTTTTCAGCTGCATATGCTTCCTAAAATTACTTTTCATAACATCAATTTTTAAAAAATCAGAATCATACACACTTGGAAGAAGAATTCTCTACTTGTGGGAACTAAATATTATGATCCCTATATAGATATATATATATATATATATATATATATTATCGTTCCAGATGTACTTACCGCATATTTCACTTTCAAAGTGGCCAATCAATGACAGTCTCACACTAAAATGCGTAGCGACATTAATGAATACATAACTGTCCTTTTAAGAGCACGAAATGAGAGAGCTAGCTAGGAAAAAAATCTACATGAATGACGATGAACATGTAGTCTAAAGAAGAACTCGATCAAAAAGAATGCAACCATCGATTAATTACGAATATGACCTTTCAATTTGTGTCAATAAGTATATTTAAAAAAAAAAGGTCAAGCTGGACCAACTTGAGTTCCCGTGTGTTGGAGACCTTTGAAACTAAGATTTTTTTAGTATTTGGTTGTTTTTATACTTGTGTCAAATAATCGTCTTAAAAATATTTTTTCCAGCTTGGAGGCTTAGGTTTTCTTTACAAATTGGGAGTTTTAATTCCCCTCTCAAGTGGAATGTAAAATTAATTTGTGTACTTATATAAGGTTTTTACTTGAATCCACACATGCAATAGCAAATAGTAGCATAGCATGGTATACCCGACGTGGGTGATATGCCAACAATGGATAGTGCTGGATACATACTACAAGATCATCATAATGGATAGTAGTAGTACTATCATTGGCCTATATAATCTTCAATGCTTTTAGTAGAGTGAGTTCTCTAATTTTCAAGGGGTCACTAATTATATATATGAAGAAAATTGGGTGTGATAAAAATTATGTGAAGGTTGGATGATTTAAAACTTTTTTGCACGAAGATTATTCCAACAACAAAACTAATTAAACCCATTGGTTCTTTCATGCCACTTGACCTTCTTCACCACATGTGTGCTGCCCGCACCACGCGTTGTTTTTGTTAGATAGATACTGGTCATAAAAGAAGACAACTGCTGGTCTACCAAAATGATTTGGTCCCAAAATTCATAATGCATTTAATTTCTGCTTGCAATCTGGATGAAAGTGGACTCACCCTGTGTTCGGGTTACCCCGGTAATTTATACATATAGTGGTTCCATTTACGGACAGACAATAATGATACACTGTCACATACGTACCTCAATCAATCCCAAAAGAAATCATCGGATTAATATTCAAAATTTCCTGTTTTCTGATGGATGCATTATCCTAACTTGCGTTGAATTTTATCTCTCCTTTTGCTTTCACGATGCTTGCTTTTCAATAATATAAATGACCATGAAAAATTGAAATCATGGAATTGTTGTTACAGGGCCTTGTCACAGGTCATTCACCACGGGAAACTCAAACTTTATTTATTATTTCATTAATAGATTAGTTAAGTTATGTTCTTATTTAATTGTGATGCATTTAGGTTTTAATAAATTAGTAGAAAACGTATGTTCCTAAAGCTTATAAAAGATTTGATTTGTATATATTTCATATCAAGTCAATTACAAGAAATATAAAGTTGAGTATTTTTTTAAGCCTTCCTCCTCCCGTAAATAAAGTCTTTTGTTGTTTGTTCATTTTATCTAGTTGGTTTTTCAACAAAAGTGGTATCAAAGCAAGGTTATAGAAGTGTGAAAAAGAAAATGGCAAACAACAATTCTCTTCCCGTTCCTCGACTCATCAAAGATAATTATAGTTCGTGGTCTATACGTATGAAAGCTTATCTTGGAAGTCAACATTTGTGGGATTTGGTAGAAAATGGTTTCGAACTTCAAGTAGAAGAAGGCATATCTCAAGCCCAAAGAGACTTGCAACAAGCGACTAAGAAGAAAGATCAAAAGGCTCTTTGCATGATTCATCAAGCACATGATGATACAATTTTTCAAAGAGTTTCAAATGCTTCAACTGCAAATGAAGCATGGGAAATTCTTGAAACCACATATAAAGGAGTTGACAAAGTTAAGTAGGTTCAGCTCCAATCTTTGAGACGAGAATACGAAGCCTTGTTGATGAAAGAATCTGAATCAATTTCGAATTATTCTTTATGAGTGTTGGTGATGGTCAATGAGATAAAAAGATATGGCGAAGCAATGAGTGAGCTTCAAGTGAGCGAGAAAGTTCTTCGGTCATTACATGAAAAGTTTAATTTTATTGTGGTGGCTATTGAAGAATCGAAAGATTTGGATGGAATGACTACTGACGAAATTGTGGGCACATTATAAGCTCACGAGGAGAAATAATTGAAGAAAAAGAAAGAGCCGGTAGAACAAGTATTGAAAACAAATGTTTCCTTGAAGGAGAATGAAGAAAGGAATACCAGAAGACAAAGGGGTAGAGGAGGTGGAAGAGGTCATGGACGAGGTGATAGAAATTTCCAACATGTAGCCAACGATGATGTGAGTTTCCATCAATCATATAATACAAGAGGAAGAGGAGGACACACTTCACAAAGAGGAGGAAGAAGAAATGATGGTAGGAGATTTGATAAGTCGCAAATTGAGTGCTACAATTGTCACAAGTTTGGCCATTATACATGGGAGTGCCGGTGTATGAATAAGGATGAGATGTCCAATTATGTTGAACATGAAGACAAAGGAACATTGCTTTTGGCATATAAAACACAAGGAGGAGGTACCACTTCATGGTATTTAGACACCGATGCAAGTAATTATATATGCAAAGATAGATCTATTTTTGTGGAACTTGAAGAACATGATGGCCAAGTGACTTTTGGAGATGAATCAAAGGTCCAAGTCAAAGGGAAAGGTAAAATACTTATCCAAAGCACGAATTTATTTCTAATGTCTATTACATGCCGTCTATAAAATCAAACATCTTGAGTTTAGGCCAACTTTTGGAGAAGGGATATGATATCTGAATGAGTGATAATCACATGACAATATGTGATCGAGGTCAAAATTTAATTGCAAGGGTGCCGATGGCGAAGAATAGAATGTTCTTGTTGAACATTAAAAATGGAGAAGCTAAATGCTTGAAGGCAAGTCAATTACAAGAAATATAAAGTTGAGTGTTTTTTTAAGCCTTCCGCCTCCCGTAAATAAAGTCTTTTGTTGTTTGTCTATTTTATCTAGTTGGTTTTCCAACAAACAATTCCATGATTTCAATTTTTCATGGTACTAGAATTTATTTTCATGGTACCAGAAACTATTCAAAAAAAAAGTATCATGTTAACACAAAATAAAACCACAAAATGGGTATTACCATGTCAACAAAAACGCCTAAAAGCTCACAGGAAAACATGGTATCATGTTTATAAGAAATAATAATTAAAAAATAAAAGAAATAAAATGAAATTAATGTTAACAAGAAAATCAAAAAGATAAAAAGAATCAAAAAATAATAATAAAAAAAAAATGCATGGTTGGATTGGCCACCGAAAACTGTGTTCGCTGGAGTCACTGCTGCACAGCAGTAGTGGCACTACTGCTGCTGTAATTCGCAAAGGCGCCAGATCTCACAGGCGGTAGTAGCAGCTGCAGTACAGGTTGAGATGGAGATGAATGAATGGAAAGAATAATTATGGTTGTGGATTGTATATAATTAGGGTTTTGGTATATGTGTGTGTATATATAGGATTTTACTAAATAAATAAATACTAAAAATAAAAAATGATAGAAATATTTTTATTATAAATAAATTGATAATTAATAATAATTTAATTTATTATAATAAAACATAAGATAAAAGATGAGAATTTTTACAACTTAAAAGGGTAAATTTACACATAATTTTGAATTACGTTTGTATAATTGAGACCCTACCAACTGGCTACCAAAGAAGGCAGAAAGGCATTATCAGCCACATCAAACAAATTCCACGGTTACCGGGTCTCCTTTAGAATGGGTAGAATGCAATTTTCTTACTTGCCCACTCATTAATTTGTTGGCATTCTTTTACTTTTCTAAAGTTTCTTGTAAATGTAGTACGCAACTCCAAATTTATGGTTCCTTGCATTTATTTGTAATAGGGAAGTACTACTATGTACTTCCTTTCCATACAAGCTAGCATGAGTACTTAGGACCGTTGAATTTGTTTGGAGGTAATGCTCATACATCCCCCTTCTTGGACATACTTTTTTTTTCCCTATATTAATAAAATTGTAACTCGGGTTTGGATTTTCTAGTTGAGTTACTCGCTAAAAAATGTGTAATTGAGACCCATATATCTTATTAAATAGATAGTTTGTCTAATTTTCTCATTTTTCCAACTTCTCCTTTTACAGAAAGTTTGGCCCAAAAAAAAGTACTATTTCGCATATTTCACTTTAAAAGTGGCTAATCAACCTCACGTACTAAAATGTCCAGAGACATTAATGAGTGTGTAAATGTTCTGCTAAGATCAGTACAAAATAGTTAGGGGAAAATGAAATCTACATGAATATCTAATGGAGAACAGTGGTAAGAAGCATTTGATAATAAGGAATGCAACCGCCATTTAAAAATTCGGATTTCGATCTTTTATTTGGGTCCATGAATACATTTCCTAAAGATTTCTGCAAATAATCAAACTCATCGAATTCACGACTTATTATGGAGAGCCTTGAGACTTAGCAATAGTGTTTGGTTATTTTAATAATTTCATTTCTAATTGTTGTCTTATAAAAGTACTTTTTTCCCTCAGATATATATACTTGGGGGTTTCTTTATTATTTAAGACAATTTTCTCATTATATTTGAAAGTTTTATGATGAAACAATGGAGGAGTTGTCCTCCCTCTCAGGTATATTCTAAATTTTGTCTTCTTAATAAGATTTTTGCTTGAATTCCTTACTCCTTGCGATATCAAATAGTAGCATATAGCATGGGATTTTCCATTTCGATATCTTTCAGTTGCTAGTTGCATCACAAATTTGTATTTAATTTTGATTCTATGATGTTCAAATCACAAGGACGGACTTCGGTAGCCAAATCTCATAAAGCTAATGGGCGACCACACAAGCAATGATGGTAATAATGTAGGTTCTTTTCTATGGGTTAATAGCTGTATTCTAAAAAGCTTGTCTAAGCACGCCCATATATATATATATATATATATATAGATGAAGAACATGATGACTTAGAGTTCAAATTAGAGGTGAAGGTTTTCCTTGGACAATGACGGTGGGAAGAGTAGCAGGCTGGCAGCCCTTTGATTCTAGTAGGAGAAGAACCCTAGGTAGAATTTTGGATCTGAAGCATATGCAAGATTTGTGAGTGAGAGAGAGAGAGAGAGAGAGAGTTCAATGGGGAAGAAAGGTGTTTTGCGCCTTTTTGGCCCAATTTCCCTTCAAAATGAGAAAAATGCGATTTCCGCGTTTTCCGTTTTGTGTATGAATTTTTTGGCCTTTTGAAAATGATTCTTTAAAATGGTGGAACACAACATGCTTCCGGCATTTTTGAAAATTGAAAACAAAAAACTCCCTGAAAACCTTTAAAGAACTAACATGGTATAGAGTAACATTAGTAGAAATGTATGCAAATATATTTGACATACATTCCTCTATGCTTCACTACAATTTGAAGAAAGTCACTATCTAAATCTACGTAGTTGGATATTGCATTACAAAGAATTTTGCGAGGTGGGAGAACAAATAGACTCTTTTGTACCTGTAGCTAGGGGAGAAAACTTCATTAGAGTCGGTAATAAGTCTAAAACTCTTTTCGCCTCTAACTATGTAACTCACCAGAATTTCTTCATAAATGCTTCACTTCTTTCGAACTTGATCTTAAATTTCATGTAATACTTTTACAATTTCTTATTTACTTCCAAAAGTCCATACAAATCATCAGTGTTCTAAAATTTAAAGCATAAGATGTAAAAAAGCATCCACTTCAAGGTTCATGAGTTGCGAGCTTATACGGTAAAAAGTTTTTTTTTTAATTTTTTTATTTTTTATTTTTCATCATTCTAAAACAATTAGTACCAAATAGGGAAAAACTCGTAGATTATAAATAAATATTCATTGAATAATTTCTGCGACAATTTCATAATATGAATTTTATATTTTTCTCATACAAGTTTCAATTTACTTCTCTTTTTCTGATATATATATATATATATATCTTGTATCTCTTCTTTATTTCTCAACATCTAGGACCACTTTAGGAGCATCATCAATAGGCTTTCTATTTAAAAATAAAATTTTAAGAGTATATTTAAATTTAAAGAGAGAGTTTCGATAATTAATGTCCAATAAACTATTTAATTGTCACTCTTTATTTTACTTCTTACGAGAAGCATTCATTATATTCCTCATTTTAAATTGATATATATTTTTTAAAATGTGAATAGCCCAGCCAATGGAGTCGATTTTGGTTTTGTTAAACCAAGAAACATGTATTGAAATTTGTAAACAATAAATTATAGATAGTGAAATTGGCTTTCCAAATTTGTAGAGCCAAATTAAACCCCCAAATTTTATTTTAAAAATTCAATTTAAAGAGCCTCTTGGAGCATATTTTTAAGCATTTATAGCGAGTGAAATTGGCTTTCCAAATTTGACGTGCTTAATTGACCAGCTTTTCAATGCTTTTTGGCAAAGCAATGAGCCTTATATGCCCTTAAATTTTGCCTAGACACTTGTTAGAACTAGCCTGTATGATTTGATTTGATCGTGATTTTAAGAAAATCAAACTAAAAATCGATGATTTTTTTGAGAAAATAACCATTCAATTTTGGTTTGGTTTGATTTGGTTTGGTTACAATTATATAAAAAATTATAAAATATAGTTCAATGAAGTTATCAACTAAAAGTAAAAAATAGAGAAGCATGTACCCTGTATAATCAACAACTATATTCTAGGGTTTGAATAACCAATATTAACAAAAGTCATACGTTAAAGGTGAAAATAGTTTTAGCACCATCCGGTAATTCCTTACGGCACTAGGGGATGCTACCATTTTTAAAAGCCTAAAACACAAATAACTGCCTCGCTATAAGTAGGTGTCAGTTGTCAGGTTCACATGACTTGAGTTCGTGTCATATGCTGATACAATAAGGAACCAACAGAATTATATTAAAACGGTACTGAATGTTAAAGATTGAACCCATACTCTTAATGCATTAGGTACCAACGTACCGTCCCTTTTGTGGACCTCACACGGAATTAGGCTTTTATATTATAACTTCAGTCAAGTGTACACAGTAAACTTTATGAGTGTGGGGAAGCACTTTTTATGTTAAAATGCCACTTGATCTAAAAGTTTATATTAAACTAATAGCTCAGGCCATATGTACATTATATATGATAGGATTTTTTAAAGGTTTTAACTGATAGATTTGGGCTATATTTTTAACATTAAAGGTTATTAATTAATATGTTAAAGGTAAGATTTTTAAATTTTTTTTCCATCAAATCTTAACATGTGCATATTTTAAGTTAATTGAGTGGTGTGAAGGTATAATACCATGTTAAGTGCCACTTGATCTAACTTTTTTTTTTTTTTATGAAATAACGCCACTTGATCTAACTTAATCTGATAGATCGGGCATATTTACATTATTTATTATATTTTCAACATATTACGTACTCAAATTTTCCTGGTGGATATAAGAGAATGGCTAATTATAGCAGTGCAGAGAATCTTTGGATCAAATTTAATTCATCCAACTAATTTATACTCCACAGTCCACAGCTTTAGTGAAAATTAATTAATTACTGAAGAGAGTTTAAGGACTTGTATGGAAGAAGAATTCTAAATATGGGAACTCCCTATATTATCATTTCAGATGGATAGACTAATACAAATCGCATGTATATTTCACTTTCAAAATGTATCAATCTCACGCACTAAAATGTATAGCGACATTCATGAATAATACTGATAAGAGTACAAAATAGGAGACCAGCAAATACTACAAAGACGATTACATCTTTTTTTTTTTTTAAAGGGAAAATATCTTCATTACTCGAACTTAACCAATATCCTCAACACTTCAAGGAGAAATAAAAATTGGAATACTATCGAACCAGAAGGAACTAGAATTAATGAGAAGAAGCAAAAACGACACGCTAGCTAGTTGGCCGTCATAATATAGGAAATCTAGCACTTATATATACGTCAATTTGAAAATTGAGTACTTGTTAGATTGGCTTGGGAATTTAAATTCTATCTTCAGATTATGGGAATTTCTTGAGGAGAAGTTGTTGAGATTGTATTCTTTTGTGTAAAAATTTTGCGTTAGTAGTATATATTATCGGATGAATTGCGTCGCCTCAGGGATAAGGGCAGTTCTTCATTCAGACATGGAGATCACCATAATTAATGGATAGTGGTACCACTCATGGCGCTATATAATCTCTTAGAATTTGTTCTTGATTTTCAGGGGTGACTAATTATTTGACATTATTTGGCTGCGTGTGATAAAAACTATGGAAGAAACCTACACGCTTAGAGGAAGATGAGATTAATGAAGAAGACAGAATGGCACATACACAGACAATAATGCATTATTTTTTGTGCTTGTAGCAGAAAGAACTTCATTAATATGGTTTGTGGTCTTGTGAATGTCAGTCGATTAATTTATCGCTTTCTGCACAAGGTGGGGTCACAATCTGAAATGTGGGTTCAAATATATATAATACAATTTTGTCAATTAAAATAAATAAATTGCATTTTAAATAGGGTATTATTATCGACAAGATTATGAAATAAAATAATTTTACAAATATTTATCCGTACAAAGAGATTAAACAAATTTAATTATTTTTATATTGCTTGTTTAATTATTCATTTTTATAATAAAAAATCATTGAAATTCATTGAAATCCATTAAAAATCAATTAAAATCCATTAAATTCTATAACATAGAATTTTACTAAAATTCTACAACATAGAATTTTACTAAAATTCTACAAAACTCTGTAAAATTCTATCTAAATCTGTAAAATCTACAAGAATCCATAATTTTAAAAGCGCACTATCAAAATCCAGACTAAGGCATCCCCTAATTAGTTACAAGTGATAGATTTTGTGGTACTCAATTATAAGATGATATTATGCAGCTTTCAATTATAACATAATAATAACTATTACACAAATGATTACTTTTCATCACACAACCTAACAGAGTATTTGTACAGGACCATCTGGCAACCAGCCATGACTAACAGTGTTGATTATAATAGGTATTATTTTTAAAATTTTGGACGCATGAAAACATCTAAGTGGGTCACAAGTCCTTGATGAGCTAAGCCATGGAAAATGGCTTCCTAAGTCATATGGTCCTCTAGCTCTAGTGGTCCAGCACATAGGTCTCACTTGCGGACTCTTCTAAATCAATATGATCACTAGTACCCAACTTTGTTCCGTGGCCAAAGCCGAAGGCCTTAATGTGATCTTTCAAAGTCCTTTCGTGCTTGAAATCAGCAGCACAAATACAGTACCAAATCTTACCACAATCCTTCTCATGGGTTCTCCAGTCAACCTTAACTGCAAATAAGGGTTTCCCGCATTTTTTGCAAATAAATGACTTGGTTCCGTGCTTCCTCTTGTAATGTGTTTGAAGGGTTCGGAAGTCTTTGAGGGGTCTTGCCGTTGGGTGATCGATATTGTGCTTGCATCCCGGTGCACAGCAATAGCATGGCAGTCTCAGCATTCCAGTTGGTTGGGTTCCTCTCAGGGATTCTGGCCCTTTTCTGTATTGTGATCCATGCCCCCACATATGCATCTAAATGAAGTATTTGCAATACTATAAATCTAAACTCAACAATAATTTGCCCCACGTAATATATAGTTTTAATTAAACTTTTGGATATGAAAACTGAAAATTTGAAACTAAGCTTAAATGTCACCAGTGCTACTCAGTCTAGCTTATGAAAACGTTGTTTTTCAAGTCCAGTTATATTCAACTAAAAGTAAAAAGAAGAAGGGAAAGGAAGAAGAACGCATCATAAATTTCAAAAACTAGGGCACAATCTCTTTTGTGTTTTCGTGCACTTTTCAGTTCAATTTAAAAACGCTGATATTAATCTTGTCTTCTTTATATATAGAGTTTCAAAAATGCATTTTTGAAGTTGTAAAGAGACCTTGAAAAGGGAAAATGTTGTTTTAAGAGATTTCAAGAACTGACACTCAAAATATTGACTATTTATCATAATTTAATGTAAATTACATCTAAGTCTCTGGACTCATTCCAATAATCTTGAAGCTCAGATTCAAAATGCAAACTGAAAATGAATACCAACTCAAAGTACTCATGAATTTTATATCTAAAAGAAAAAAGAAAAGAAAAGAAAAGAAAAGAGAGTACTCATGAATTTTGGTTCCTAATAATTCGGTCTGCAAACTCTTGTAACATTTGGCCCAAACAATTACGAAAAAGATTTACTTTCACCAATTTCAAATTAAAAATGCTGACAATATCTCTTAGTGGGTGTTTGATTCTCATTATTTGTGCAAAAGTTTTAGGAAATTATAATGAGGAGAGAGGTAGAATTTATATTGAGAATGTTAAAATGTTTGAAATATGTTGTTATAATTGAGTAGTTGTCAAATTAAATGGTAAATCAATTGTAGGTAAAATTATAATTTTAGTAAATAATGAGAATCAAACAATAAAAATGGAGGAATTCACAATTGAACACACTCAGAAAAAATAAATATATATATATAAATAAATATTGTAAAGGGAAAATAAATAAATAAGCCAGAGAAGAAAGAAAATTGAAATGAAAGAAAGTAGAAAATTGTACCTGCAAGTTGTTGTATCTGTTGAAACTCTTGAGACAAAGGTGACAAGAAAACTGAGTTGGTCCATCGATGATCTGCGAAGGGGTAAGAATCCAATATTGGCCCTTGTTCAGGCTATTCAAGGGTAGCCCTGAAAAGACATTCAAACCATCTTTATCTGTACCTTATCCAGACGACAAAAGCCCAGATCCCGACGCATTGGAACTAGAGCTTCTTGGAAGGCCAATACTTAAGAGCATCTCTAATACCTAGTCAAAGTCGAATGTCATGGTTTAAAATTCAACATGAGAGAGATAGAGAGAAAAAGGAAAGAGAAATGAGTGGGAAGAGAGAAAAAAGTGAAGAAAAATATAGGAAAATTCAAAAAAGAGGAGAGAGATAGAGACAAATTTAAAAATAATAATAAAATAATGATTGACATGGTGAAGAAGAATGTAGATATATGACATTGCACATCACACGATGAAGAAAAAGTTGAGTAAAAGAGATTAAAGTGATTAAAAGAAAAAAAATAGGAAACATATGGGACCCATCAATTTTTTTGTGTGTATCTCTCATGTTGAACTTTGAGTCATGACGTTCGACCTTGACTATGCATTGAAGATGCTTTAAAGATGTCATATCACTGTCGTCATCATGATGATTTTCTGTCGTAAGGCTTAGGCCTTGCTTGATCCTCTTTAAAGTTTCTCTTTATAAATTCACCTATCATGATTTGACTGTTGATTTGACAACTACTCAACAATCACCATATATTTCAAACACCAATTAAATCTCCACCACTTATTTCAACTCTTTATAAATTCACTTTATAAATTAAAAATTTAAGAGCTTCAAACAAGCCCTTAGTTCGTTAAGAAGTGGAAGTGCTTCTTTTAAGGGAGGTGAGTCGGGGATGCTGAAGTTGAACAATCCTGCTGAGAAACCGTTCCGGGGATCAGTCATGATTATTAGAGTAATTCAAAGGAAG
>CAVNYN010273684.1:0-20759 GCA_963692815.1 Nyctanthes arbor-tristis
CATAAAATCCCCCCTTGGGTAATATTTGGCTTTGAGAACACGGCTAACAAGAGCATTTGGATTGGACATAAGGTCTCACCCCTGCTTCCCAAGATAGCTAGATTAAACGCATGCAACTGACGAAATCACATATCTCCTACTTCTCGTCTAGCAGAAAGTCGATCCCATCAAAACCAATTAATTCCTCTGTCTCCATTAGCTTTCGAACCCCACCAAAACGAGTTCATCATTTTTTGTAACTCAGTGCACAAAGACACTGGGAGATGGAATGTCGACATACAATACGTGGGAATTGCCTGGGCGACTGTCTTTACCAAAATAGTTTCCCCGCTTTGGAAAGCAGTTTACCCTTCCAACCTTGTAGTCTTTGCAATAATCTATCCTTCAAAAAACTAAACACTTCTCTTTTTTTCCTGCCAATAAGTGATGGGAGCCCAAGATACTTACCTGTGTTCAACGGATTGGCCACTCTTAAAAGCTCAGAAATATTGTTCCTTGTCTCTTGAAGAACGTTGGCACTGAAATAAATACCCGATTTGTCCAGGTTTACTGATTGTCCCAAGGCAGCCTCATACTTCTGAAGAATATTTCTCATAACCTGAGTTTCCTCCATTGTAGCCCTGAAGAACAAAAAACTATCATCTGCAAAAAACAAGTGAGTAACTCTCGGGGCACTTCTAGCCACTTTACAACCATGTAGCTCTCATCTATCTTCGACTTGTTTGATAAGAGCAGAGAGCCCTTCTGCACAAATAATGAACAGGTAAGGTGATAGAGGATCACCTTGCCTTAAACCCCTATAGCCGGACAGATCAGTCCCACCTCTTTTCCATTAACCAAGATAGAGTAACGAACCGTAGTTATGCATAGCATGATAATCCTCACCCAATCTTCAGCAAACCCCATCTTTTCCATGATTTTTCGCAGAAAGAGCCAGCTGACCCGGTCATAAGCCTTACTTATATCTATCTTTATCGCTACATCCCCCTTCCTTCCTTTTTTCTTTCTCTTCATATGGTGAATGATCTCAAAAGCTACCAACACATTATCCGTGATACCTCTCCCTGGTACAAAGGCCGACTGTGTATCAGAAATAAGATCTGGTAATACCCTTCTCAGTCTATTCGCCAACACCTTTGCTATGAGTTTATAAAGAACATTACATAAAGCAATCGGTCGAAACTCCTTCATTGACGTCGGATTGTCACACTTCGGGATCAGAGTTAACATAGTATCATTAAGTGATTCTGGGAATTCTTTGTGCTCTAACCAATTAATACAGTTGTTGAAAATTTCCTCACCAATTGTTGGCCAAGCCTTCTGAAAGAATGCAGCATTTAAACCATCTGGTCCCAGTGACTTGTCAGGGTGCATTTGGTTTATGGCTCGCTTGAATTCATCCTGACTAAAAGGTGCAAGAAGCTGCTCATCATTGATCTTTGGTTGCACGCACTCAATGGCGTCCCCTACCTCGCCTTCATCTACGCTAAACACATGCTCAAAATAGGATTTTGCCACATCTGCGATGTTGTTCCATTCTTCCTGCCAAACACTGTTTTCATCTTTCAATCTAGATATAGTGTTCCTCCTTCTCCTATCTGAAGTAGCAACATGAAAGTACTTCGTATTGGAGCCACCCCCTTGCAACCAATAGGTTTTGGCTCGTTGTTTCCAGTAGGCTTCTTATTGCAGTAGCACCGAACACAACTCCGCCTTCTTTGATTCCAATAAACTAGCTGTTGCTTGCCCGGACCCCAACCGCAGTGTCTCGACCTCATTCTTTAGCCCTTCAATCTGTTTTCTAAAATTTTGGACAGAATTCCTTCTCCAGTGATTAAGTTCGGCCAGACACAAGTTCAACTTCTAAAGGAGCAACTCACCATGTCCTTGCCGCAGCGAATGGGTGAAAAAAATCCTCAAAGCCCTGTTCTTTCAGCCATCTATTTTCAAACTTTTTTCGGTACTGCCTCTCGCTATTAATCTGACACATTGTATCAAGAAAAAAGGGTGAGTGATCTGAAATAGGTTCACTAAAGTTGTGTAGAACCGCTGATTTAAACCGTTGCAGCCACGAGTTCGATGCCATAGCTCGGTCCAACTGTACTTGTACCTAATTGTCAGTGCCACGGCTCTTTTCCCAGGTAAATTTGTTTCCTTTGATTGGGAGATCAGCAAGCATGCAATCTGTCACTGCATTTCGAAAGCCTCGGATGAGATGATTCGGATGAGGTAATCTGCCCTCATTCTCAACTTGATTTAGAAGGTCGTTAAAATCTCCGATAATACACCATGGTAAATTAGAAAGTGAATGTAAGTGGCGCAACAACTCCCATGACTCAATCCTACGATTTCGCTCCGAGTAACCATAAAATCCAGTTAATCTCCAAACTCCGTTTTTGTTAACCCCAATCTTCAAATCGATGTGATTATTTGAATAGCCACTGGTAGAAATCTCATTTTTATTATTCCATGGCACTGCCATTCCCCCTCCTCGACCCAGCCTATCCACTGAGAAAGCACAATCATATTTAATATTTATTCTTATTTCTTCAATTTTATTCGAACAAGCAAGCGTCTCAAATAAAAAAATAACATCTGGCTTTCGAGATTTAACAATCTCATTTAACACAACTACTGCACGAGGGTTGCCAAGTCCCCGGAAGTTCCAGCTAAGGCATCTCATGGCTTCCGGCAAGCCTGGATCCCAGGTCTTGCCGATAATCCGTTTTTTGAGCTGTCAATTTGGTCCAGTGGCTCGTCATCAATATGCATCAGTTCTTTTTGGCCTTCCAGCAAGGGCATGCTTCTTTTTCCTTTTTTCTCAAGTTCTAGTTCTTCCTCCTGAAGGCCCAAATTTTGGTCATGGGTTATTCCATCAGCCGGCCCAATATTAATTTCACTACCCAGCTTATCGTCCAACAAAGGAAATTTCATTGATGCACTACTTTCCTTAGTCACCGAGATTACACTACCTTATAGGGATACCCCAAATTGATTTGTTTCCGCCGAATTTGCTCCCATCTTCTCTTTTCCTTTTTTATCCACCATCGGAGCTGCATCGTCCTCCCTCAACCATCGACTCCCTGACTGATCATTGTTACACCCCAGTGGTGCTCGCAGCCATGCTCCCCATGCTTTGGTGATTTCAGATTCCTTCATCGTGAAAAGTTGGTCACAAAAATTCTCTGAATGACCCAATCGACCACAGATATAGCAGAAGGTAGGTAATCGCTCATACTTAAAATTAACCATACACCAATCCCCACCCGCTTTAAGGATTTTCTTACAACGTTTCAGAGGATTTCGGACATCCACTTGAACCGGCACCCTCATATATGACATCCAAATGCCAGTGTTATTCTTAGTATCATATTCCTAGAAAACCCCAATGAAGTTGCCGAGTTGACCACCGTTTCCGAGATGTAGCCCACTGGGAGGTATGGACCCAGAAACTTACATAGAATAATGGAACTTGCTGTGGTATTTCCCCCGTTTTGAGTTGATGAAGGATCAACAGGTTGTTATCGAACGACCACGGTCCTCCGCCTACTACTCTCTTGATGTTAACCTCATGACAGAATTGAAATAAAAAGAGTTGGCCATTGATGTCCGTCACTTTCAGTCCCTTCCCCGGTCGCCCGGTGTTTTCCATTCAGTTCTTCATGGCGTTGAGGTTTATAGACCTATCCGTGAGAAATCTGCCCAGCAAACACAACTCTATATTCTGCCCGCCTTGCTCCCCACCACCGGTAGTCAATACCAGTTCCTCCTCCTCCTCGGTTGATAGTGCCATGCTTGCGAACTGAGATTCCATAATAGCAAGACAAAACTGAGAAATTATTGATACGAAACCAAAAAGAACCCTACAACCGTAGTCGGCGAGGGAAAAGAGAAAACTCTCCACTAGAGAGAGAAAATCACTTATTATTTGTATATTTCAACAATTCTCCTTTGTATAATAATAATAATAATAATAATAATAATAATAATAATAATAATAATAATAATAAAAGCACAGTGCGGTAGTAAAAAGCCAAAAAAAAAGGGGCAAGGAGTACGATGCCTCCAACTAAGGGGGACGCAAGCAAAATGCAAAAGACAAAAAGCACACCAAAGCAAAAAACAAAACAGTCCAACAACTTTGTAAAAACAACAAACACTTAGAAGGTTGTAATTAGTTTTTTGTAATTAATTTTTAACGACTGACTTACTTGATACGTAAATAGCAGTTTACATCTAAATAAAGAAAATATTTACACAAAATATCTATATAGAGAAATATTACAATTAGTGGAATATTAACGATAAAATTTGAGGTGAAAAAAGGTTAAGGATGCACTTGCAATAAAAAGTAAATAATAAGGACCTTTAAAATAATTCTAATGTGGTGTACGAAAACAATAATTGTAGTATGAATATAATCAGTTATTTATTTATATTATATTATTATTTATGATATGATATAGAGAAACTGCTTCCAATACTCCACCTTGCTTCGTTGAAAAAAAGGTGACAACTTTCTGAAAAATGCACCCCGAACCCCCATCACACAAAAAAAAAATAATAATAATAAATAAAATGAAAAATGAAAAAGAAAAAACATAGGAGCATATTTGGGTGCGAAAACAGTGAATGGACTCACAGTCACTTGGGGAGAAAACGGGGTCGTTTTTGTCAACGAAACATTCAATTGCAATTTTGTTGTACCATAAACAAAGTAAGTTGTACCTATGTATTTAGGACATGTTTTCCTCAGTTCAAACCCACTCAGTAAGTTTTTCAAGACTTCACAATACAATATCTAAGAGGGATAGTTCACTACATTGAACCACAAACAACATATAATTTGAGATCCTTCACAAAATACAAAGAAATCCGTGGTTTAAACTTTAAAACAACAAACTGCCTTCTATGATTGAGATGAGATTGATTCCAACAAACTGAAATTTTGGATCAAGGAATACAAACATACAAACTTTATCACTCTATAATTATGTCGATACTCGACTAAAAATAAAAATGTAGCACTAAATATCCCTCTCGACGACCAAATCGCATCGCATGCCCAATCCAAGTTTTTCGACTACACCTTGCTATTATTCTTCTCTCAATTAGACAGAAATCGAACTTCTACTCTGCTTTAAATTCTTACCAGTTACCGCAAATTATCTTTGAGATGTTCCGTAAAGGTGCGCATAGACAGACTTCGTCCGGTACACAAGAATCATGCTTAGAATAGCTGCAATGATACAGAATCCAGACATTATTAAGGAAGTCAAGAAGAAGCATATGGCACCTTCGCACTTCAGAGGTTCCTCCAGAGAGACAAAACTTAAAAAACTCGACATGAAACTACGTTGTCCATTAGGGTTCATTCCAGCTTGTTTCTCTGCTTCACTGTCATATATGGTGCTGGCAATGAGACCTGAGAATACTAACGAACCAGCTGGGTTCGCAAGTGTGAGAAAATTGTACAAAGCCCCGAATTTTTTCAGACCAAATAATTCCGAGGCAGCAGCAGGAACTATTGCCCAGTGAGCCCCGTAGCCGAGCCCAACTAGAAGAGTTCCAATGTACATTGCTCCGGGCCAACCCATAGCAAAGACGAAATGTCCAATTGCCATTACAGCTTGGGCTGCTGCCATAGCAACGTGCCTCGGGTATGCGTACTCCCTGTTAGAAGTATCACAAGTTATATGAGAAAGAATTATGAGAAGTAACAGAGTTGAGAAAAGTGGATAGAACTTGTACCTGACTATTTTCTCGGAGAAGTAGCCTCCCCCAACACGGCCGAGAAAGTTCCAAATGCTGATCATGGAAACAAATACGTGTGTATTATCATAGCCCAATGACTCGCTCATCTGACCCAAATTATCAATTACTGTCAAGCCAGAACCCGAACCAAACAAAAGGGAGAAAAATATCAGCCAAAAATCGGCCTTTATCAGTGCTTCTGTCAAGGTGAAGTCCTCTCCTCTATGGGGTCTTCTCTTCTTGATTCTAACTGCTCCTTCAGCTGCTGCTTGTGCTAGTTTTGCCTGAAGTTGGGCGATTCTTTTGTGCCGCTCCAAAGCAGGAAGCAAGTCAACTTCTTTTGGTTTCTCATCTTCGACTTCACTAAATATAATTTCTTGAGCATCATCATCATATTTGGTTGGCTGCTCTTGTTTCTGCTGCTCGGATAGAAGTGCCTCTTCTTCTGGAACTCCTGGCTCCCAAGAAAAACTCAACGTAACAGGAATCATGATGGGGATAAGCAGAAGAACAAACAAAATCACAGTGAATGTCACAATGATCGTGTGACTCAAATCAACAAGATCTTGCAAAAGCATGACGCCCATCAAGTAAGCAGCCAAAAGGAGGCATATGCTGTAAATAATCGAAAAGCTAAATCCATCAGATGATCTGACTTGTTTGTGACCTCCTACAGGTCTTACAATGAACATTAGAGCAATAACCACCATTGTCGGCCCAACTGCAACCATAAATATGAGTGATGCGTGGTCAGGGGAATGCATCACGGCATATATCTGAGTCAAAATTGCACCTCCCAATCCAGCAAAACCCTTCAAGATTCCCACAACGGGACCACGGCTTTTCGGAAAATTTTGTACACAAGACACTAAAGCTGCTGTGTTGAAGTAGGTCTCACCATTCGTTCCAACAAATATAAGAATGCACATCTACATATGACATGGATAAAAACAGTCAAATAAATGCATGGATAAAAACAGTCAAATAAATGCACAAGATTGAATTTCAATATCAGTGTCCAAATGATTAAAGCATCTCCAGTGCAAAGGGTCACGGTTCAAGATCCAACTAGAGAGTTATACACACAAAAAATTGGTGGGTATGTTTTCTAGTTTCTTTTAATTTTCTTTTTCTTTTAATCACTTTAATCTCTTTTACCCTACTTTCTCCTCACTTACACTTTTTCTTCATCGTGTTGTGATGAGCCAGGTCAAATATCCACCCCAGAGAACTGAATATGGACAGAGCCTCATTAGATTTCAAATGATTATAGAGCATTCAAGCACTATAAAACAACAAAATTTATTAATGAACAAAGTGGTTTGATTAAAAGAAAATAAACATTGACAGAGCCTCATCAGATCAATAACTCTTTGATCCATCCATCTTATTCTGACCTGTTTCTGCACTAAAAAGCAGATAAAGCCAGAGAGCTCTAATAACCAAAGAAGTAAAAATTTTGAAAAGATGACTTTTAGCAAAGGTAATCAAAAGATAATAAATTATTTAAGAACAGCTAAGAAAGAACAGGAAAGCAAAAGAAATACAAGAATCGCATGATCTATGGGAAAACGAAATCAAAATTTTATAAAACTCACAGCCCATAATGGCAAAACGGGAGCTCGACGGGTGACGATAAGCCAGACCCAACCATATCCAATGAAATTCTGAATAGCACCGATAAGAAGAGTACCCCATAGAGGCAAAATCTCCGATAAACTTCCGGCCAAGAATCCGACGCTATCCCCCAAGTCCTTAGCCACCCCCAATCTCGCAACCTCCCTCTGATTGTAATTCAAAGACTTTTTGATCGTCGGGGAAAGACTTCCGAAGAGATATCCAATCCCGGCACAAGACTGTATCCACATTGCAACAACAAAAACAAGCCATCTATTGTTGAAGAAGGAAGAAAATCTCTCCTTCAAACGAGCCATTGATTGATGATATTAATACACAGGCTTAATGTCGAACCAGATTTTTCAGCAAAAATGAGTTTCCGAAATTGGGATATTGTCTGTCTTCGGAGAAAATGGAGAAAATAACGGTAAGCAATGTGATATGATTTTGCTGGAATCGTGAGTTCTTATTGTTGACCTTTATAAAAGTGCCAGCCAGCAGCCGGGCGATAATGATGGATGTGGGGTTTCCGGGTCGGGTCGTAATAAAGATCCGGATTTATTTAGAGGAAATGCCATTAATTTGTGTTCGTCTTCGTAGCTCCGAGAAAATAGATCAGAATCTTTGTCGTAATTGCTGACATAATAACGACGAAAATTATGCGACTGACGCTCATGTGACAAGGATTGGATTGCGTATTTTTACACCTCAAAAGGTTTTTTTTTTCTTTTTTTGGGACAAATTTTACACCTCAAAGTTTGTCTTATTTATTTTTATGTTTTTAGTTTGTCTTATTTATTTTTATGTTTTTATTTATTTATTTTTGGCGCTATTTATATCTCATTTTTTTACTACTATCCACACCACAATTTATTTGTACTTAACAATTTAGGGTTAGGCATAAAACCCAGTAACCCGACTCACCTAACCCCATCGTTTGGGCCGGGTTGAAATTGTGTTTGGGTTGATTGCAGGTTCAAGAAGAAAAATCCAACTCGGATTAGTTCCGTTAGTGGGTTAGTTGGTTGAACCCGTCGAAACATGACCAAACCGATCCATTAAGACCCGACCGGAGTAGACCTGTCAAAACCCGACCAGTAACCCATCGAAACCTTAAAATTTCATACTTTAACCCTTCAAAAACACGGTTTTAAGTTTTATAAGGTCTTTTACTCTTTAGTTTTAACCATTCTTCGTTACATTCTCCAAGAAGAAACCCTAGAATTTAGATGAAAACTCAATAAAAAAGAAAAGAAAAAAGAAACCCTAGTTGAAAAGATTTGCCGCCACCAACGCCAAGAATGGAGAACTAGAAGATCTGCCGCGACGCCAAGAATGAAAAGAAGATCCGCCGCCTCCATGCTTCATTATATTCTCCAAATTGGAATTGTTGCTTGCCGCCCTACCCGAGAGATAAACAAGAAGAGATGGACTTTCTTATAAGAAATAGCACCAAAACGTGAGTTAGAGGGTGGTGGCTAGGGCAACAGGTTTGCATCTTGGTAAGTTTTATATATGGATTATCTCTTAGGCTGGGTTTAAAACCCACCCAAAAAAAAAAAAGGAAAAGGCCTAAAACCGTCAACCTACCTAAACTATCCCTACTCACAGCGGGTCGGTCTGAGTCGGGTTGACAAATCGAGCCGGTTCTTATAAAATGTGGTGTAATAAGAAAAAATAAGCTCTATTTAGGATCGCTGTTCGATGTCCAACTTCTGCTTTGACGAGAAGAGCAACCGATGAAAGTGTTTGATAAATTTTAGAAAAAGTGATTATTAGTGAAGTAATAACTTCCTACATCATATTTTGAGGAACATCAGAAATGTAACTTCTCAACTTCTACTTTTAGTTTTTCCAGTTAATAATAGCTAAATTGTCAAATTTAACCATATATATTTAATTTTTTTATACCTTTTGTTGGAGTTCATTACTCGAAATGTCAATGTACTTTCAAAAAGTTACCTCAAATGCTATTATAGTTTAAAACTTACCTGAAATGTCACTGTACTTTCAAAACGTTATCTCAAATGTCATTGTACTTTAAAACTCACCTGATATGCCACTGAACTTGTGAAAGTGTTATCACATTTGCTCATCCCCATTAAAAATGTAATGGACTTAATGACATGGCTAACAGAATTTACCACGTGACATCTTTACCGTTATTTTTTTAACTGAGTATTTACAGAGTGGCAAATGAGATAATATTTTTATGAGTTTAATGGTATATTAGGAAAGTTTTATAAAGTACAATGGTACTAAAACTTTATAAAGTTTTATAAAACTTTCCTAATACAACACTAAACTTATGAAAATATTATCTTATTTGTCATTCGGTCAACACCCGATTAAAAAAATAACAGTCAAGATGTCACATAGTAAATTATGTTAGCCATGTCATCAAGTCAGGTGCATTTTTTAACCGATGTGGCAAACGGGATAACACTTTCACAAGTTCAGTGGCATATCAGGTGAGTTTTAAAGTACAATGGCATTTGAGATAACTGTTTAGAAGTACAGTGGCATTTCAGATATGTTTTAAAATACTAGGGCATTTGAGATAACTTTTTGAAAGTGCAATGGCATTTCGGGTAATTAACTCCCTTTTGTTATATTAGATAAGATAGAGAAAATTCACACACCATCTTATGCAACATCCTATTTTATTTAAATCTTCTCATTAAATCATAATTTATTTGGTTGTGCAATATATGTGTTTATTTTATTTTTTGTATATTTTTATTAGTTGGTTAATTTCAAATATTTTTTCCAACAAAAATGATTTTGAATAAATTTTCACTTTCAGTTATTCCTTGTTGAAATTTTGTAATTATTTGTGAGATAACATATATATTACAGCTTACTATTCATAAAAGGAAAAAAATAAGGATACGATATAATAATAAATAAAGATTTAAATTATGTACTTTTTAATAAATATAAACCGTTACAGCAATGAAACGGTTAAATCTACCAAACACTTAAAAACTATTTTTAGACCTTACAAAAATTTTAGCAAAAAAGTTTACCAAACACTAAGTAGATTTTTCTCGTAGAATAACAATTTTAGACTGTACAACAATTTTAGCAAAAACCGTTTATCTAGCACAGGAGAGTCTGCTTATTGAAGAAGTTTCAGTAATAACAAACTAAGCTATATTTGTAGTTGTAATATAATTACCCTTGAGTTTTTCTTAACTCTAGTGAAAAAATTAACTTGTATATGTTGGTGGGACGGAGAGAGTATTATTTAAAATGGAATATTTAATAAATAAAATACTAGATTAGAAAAATAATATCAAATTTTACATTTCCAATATTATTAATTTCACTTTTCCCAAAATAAATTCTGGCTTGGGAAAGTCTAAAATTTTTTACCCCGATTACCATGCTCAAGTGTAAAAATAAATAAATAAATAAAAAGCGCTCCTGGAACCCAAGTATGAAGTGTTTATCGTCTACATTTGATTAGTAAAGAATTTTGTTTTAATGCCATCCGCTAGTACCACTATATATGATACTAATAGAGGAAGTGACTGAATGAGAAAGCAACATGTAGTAATAGGGTAGCGATAGGGTCATTTGTTATTTTTCTATAAAGATGTATTATGCTGTTAGAACCATTAAAAAAAAAAAGCCATTGATGTCAAAAATTTTCACTAATACATAATTCTAGAAAGGAATTATTTTCAACAATTAAACAACCTTAAAACTAGATTAAATTTTTTTTTTTTAAGAAAACTTCATTAATTTCTTCCCTCTTCCACCCACGCCGAGAAAGAGATGGGCATACAATAAGTGCAGGATGAATCCCTATTATTTATAACTGCATATGAAGAGAGCTTGTAGGCGATAACATTCCTATATATAGGAATGGAACAATACGAATCACACCCGCTCCCTACTAATAAGCTCCCGTACATCGTTAATCAAGGGGGTGACTGGTGCTAACGGCTCTGCCTTTAGCAATATATGAATCACTGTAATTGCATCAGTCTACACGAGCAATCGCCATGCCATTATTCTGGGCAAGCATTAATCTATATTTGATTGCGCAAGCCTCCCACCACTAGTACATCCGCTACTCCCCTTCGGCAAACTAGATTATTGTTAACGAGTCTTTCTACAAAAACATATTGGGCTCCGGTTTTAGATCCCCATCTCCAATTAATGCCCGCCACCTCCCAACATAGATAGGTTTCGATTTCATTATTTCTTCGAGGTTAACAATCATGATTTTCTACAAAAATAGATTGGGCTCCGGGCATTAATTGGAGATCAGACTCTGAAACCGGAGCCCAATCTATTTTTGTAGAAAATCATGATTGTTAACCTCGAAAAAATAATGAAATCGAAACCTATCTAAGATCGGAAGAGCTCAACGAAACCTATCTATGTTTTAGAGTACGCGCACAATTGGCCAGTCGACAAATGTTGGGTTAGTGTCGGAAGCAATCATTCATGTTGTCAGTTGTTTTTTGTATTTTTTTCCCCTTTATTATTATGCCTTCGCTCGTCAATTTAAACATTTCTATCGTAAAAACTTCTTTTATATGTAATTTTATTAAGTTAATTATTATTATTTCAAAGGCTACTGATTTCTAGAAAGATTATCTCACTTGTCACTATATTTTAAAATTTTTTCAAATATCATTTAACTATTCAAAAAGTTATCTCTGATATCATTATTAATACTTATCACTAAACTTATAAAAAACCTACCCCATTTATGGTACTGGTTTAAAAATTAACAGAGTAAAAATATATAAAAAAAATATGTATAAAAAAAAGATTGTACTATGTGAGAATTTCAATCATTAATATATAATAATACAATCAATAATAAGTTTTCAATTAAGAAAATAGACGAGTCCAAGAAGTTTAATGGCAAACTAAGTACGATTTTAATAAATTCGATATAAGTGAGATAATCTTTAAAGTATATTAAATAATGAATGAAATAACTTTTCAAAAGTATAGTGACATTTAATATAGGTTTCAAAATATAGTGACAGATCAATTTTAAAAAATTTAACGACATTTGAAATAATTAATTCTGTATATATATATTTTTTTTGACATCAAGTAATTCTGTACATTTATTGGTTCAAATATGAAAAACTCGGGGTACTGTTAAATAAGCATATATTTCTTTTTCGCACTTTTCACATTTATATTTTCCCTTCATATTTTATTATTGAATGTCCTTCGTGGTTAATTATTATGAAGTTAGGACACCTCTTTTTCTTATACTCCAAAAAAGCTTCAATTATTTTTTTTTTTAATTTTTTAGAAGTTGAAAATGCTATTTAAATATTTATAACCATGTGGAAACACGTGAAGCGGGTTGCAGTCCGATAAAGCTGTCATAATTGAACTCCAATTTTTTAAGAAATAATCTACTTGTACAGATAAATATACAAATGTATTTATAGAAAGGCGTGAAATTACAATTTCACTCTATATTGTGTAATAAAAGAAATAGAGAATATATATAATTATAATTTTATTCTCTATCTGTAAATTTATTTGTATCCTTATCTGTACATATCGCATCACTCATTTTTTCATTAGAATTCTCCAATTAATTATTAATTAATAGTTTTATTATTCTAACGTGTGATTGTAACATTATTATTCTCTAATTTATTATTAACATTGAAAATATTCATCTGCTGTTTTCTTATATGACAAAAGCAGCTAATAGAGCTCAAAGTAAATGCCTGCTTATTAGTGGGGCCTTAGTTTTCGAGCCCGTATGACTGCATCTCATGAGGAACAAAACAATTATTGGTGCTGTCAATGAGACTTTAGTCTATTTGGTTAGGGGATTAAGGTTGAGGCCTTGAGACGTAGAGGTTTCAGGTTCGATTCCCTGTATGTGGGGGTTTGTCTACATTTTTTTATGTATTTTGTTGTCTTCTGTATAGGAGTTTGATTTCTTGTAGTCCCTGTACATGGGTTTGTATTATTGAAGGAATTTGTATTGTTGATTTCTGAGTTAGTCCATGATGCGCATTGTAATTATACTTCAAAAAAAAAAAAAAAGAAAAAGAAAGAATCAATGGTGCTATAACGGTAGTTTTATTAACCTTAACCTAAATACGGAGCCGTAAAAAATACTGATCTTGAAAGTGTCAATGAGTGATTCGATTTCTTTTCTGATAATTAATTGAAAAACAGATTGAAATTTGGGGGATATTATTATATAAAATAAAAATATGTTTTTGATTGATTATAATTTTATCAATTTTATAAATAAATAAATGGATAATATTTGGACGCTTATATATAGTAATTATATTATAATGTAATGAAATAAAATATATAATAAATAGATAATTTAAAAGAGAGGAATATCATTGGGTCCACAAATTTGTGGTTGAAGCTGATTGCAAAAAATAAAAAAATAAAAATATAATAAAAAATAAAAAGTAAAAAAAAAAAATTGTGGTTGAAGCTAATTCGACTAATTATGTTTGCAAAATAATAATCATCTCCCAAATGCCCACTAAGTAGGTTGGTAAAATAAATTTTAATAGTGGTTATACTAATTCCCCATATTTTATACTCATATCTTATTTTAATTACATTTAATTTAATTTAAATATATTATTCAACTTTACTCGTTACCTCAATTTTTTTCATTAGATTTTTATTATCACCGTCCCACTCATTGAATAGCATGTCTTGTAAGCTGTATCCAATAACAGCTTTCCTCCATTTTTTCTCAAGCAGTATATATAATATATAATATTAAGTCAATCAAAGAACAACAACAACGTAAAAATCACACTCACAATCAAGATTCACTAGTTTGACCATATCCTATTTAGCTTCTCACATTGTTGATTAAGAATATGATTCCTATTTCATAGAATTCTTTTATAATATCAGAAAAAAATTAATAATAACAACAATTACAGCAACAAGAAGGGGAAAAAAAGCACTTAGTTGTCTACATATTTTCTAATGATATTTTAAGCAATCTAATACAATTTTTAGGCCAAAGAAAGAAGAAAAAAGAAGATAATTAACGAAACTTTGAGAATAATATACGAGATAAACGTTAACAAAAAAATAAAAATAAAAATAATAAATAATAAATAATAATAACCAAGACTCATATAGTCTGATCACATTCTAATTAGCTTCTCACACCGTTGATTAAGAGTTGATCCCTATCTCATACAATCCCCTTTGTAATATTAGGAAAAAATTAATAATAACAACAATTACAACAAAAGGAAAAAAGAAAAAGGTACGATGACCACATATTTTATCTTCATCTTTTAAGCAATCTAGTACAACTTTTAAACCAGAGAAAGAAAGAAGACAATTAATGAAACTTTGACAATAAGATGCGATGATAAATGTTAAACCAAAAAAATAAAAATAAAATTGACAATGAATAAAGGTTTAATACCTTCAATATAGCCGTTTATTCAAAAAAAAAAATAAATAAATAAAAAATACCTTCAATAGAGTCCATGTTTGTTAACGCATTTTATCTCAAAAATATATTTGATTAAATTAATCACATTTTCTTCAAGCATATTTGATTAAAACGTTGTCGTCAATCAGTAGTTTCTTAATGAAAAATACATACGATGAGGGTCCAAAGGGGTTGGTGACATCTTAATATAATTGGAAAGAAGTCTTGCAAGTTGCAAACTAAATCCTATTTTAGCAGTCTCGTAGGTATTACGAAGAGAATCAACAATGTTTATGTTTGCCTTTTGGTATGCAACAAAGCTGCATAATAATGATAAGAATGTCTTTTTTAGTCTGGACCCGATGATGAATGGAAAGTGTGTCCTATTTCTATTTTGAAAGTGAAATTGACAAAATCGAGGGTGAATTTCTTGAAAGGCAATATTTGTAAAACGTAAGAATTTCATCCCTATTTTTTTCGCAATGTTTGGGGGTCCCTAACCTTTTAAAAACTCTCTTGTAAAAGGTTTTTGTTGACAAATTTTCTTTCTTTCTTTTTATTGCAAAGGACCATATATTGACATTAAATATCTATTTTTTTTGTACAGCATAATTTATTGATTTTAATCATTAAATGTTGACGAAATGTCATTTTTACCCTTTTCTTACCTTTCTCCACATACTTTTTATTCGTTTTTCCTCAACTAAAAATCAATATTTGATGAATGTAGAGACACTATACGGTGGGCTTCTTCCCCAATCTTGCTACTGGAAATGGTGGTGGCACTAGTAGTGGATGTGGTGGAGTGCTCAGAGCGGGACTAGAAAAGATGTGGGTGGAGATATCACATTTTCCTTTTGTAAAATATTTTTTGGCCTTTTTTTCTCACTTTTTGGTTTTTCTTTTTTTTTTTATTTACTTGTAGAAGGTCAAATTGTCATTCTATCAATATTTAATGGTTAAAATTGATGTATTGTGTCAATAGGATCTTAGGTGAGAGTTTTTGAAAGGTTCAGGACCAAACATTGGAAAAAAGAATAGATATGAATTTCTACATTTCATGAAGGTTGGGGAGCTTTCATGAAATTTATCCTAAAATCAATCATTTTCGCATAGGATACAAATCACCACTAAATCTTATTTTTAGATTTTACATATTTTGTTTCTATTCTAAAATAGAAAATAGAACAACAATGGGGGCAGTCAAATTAGACTCAATTTAAAATGCTACCTGCACATATTCAAAAACCATTATACTTTTATCTAAAGTTTTTCAATGAATATCGAGGGGGGAAAATAGATACCGGTTATATAACTCACAAAGGCAATATCATGATTATTAGTCAAACAAGAAATGATTGATTAGCCTTTTACACATTGCATGATGTTATAATACGATTATTTATTTTTTTTGGGTAATTATATTACCACTACAAAATTTCATTCTCACACCACAAATATAATTACCCTTATTTTTTTTGTGGTGTATAAATGATTTTTCGTAGTGGCAATATAATTACCCTTATTTTTTTATAGTATTCATTTGATTACTAAAAGATCATTTAATTTTATCTTCAACATGATCATTTTGATAATACAGTAAGTTATAATAGTAACACCATCTCAACACCGTATGATGCACTTTATGAAGCACAAAAAGCGGGAGGAAAATCTCGAAAGGGCATTTGTGAAAACGGCCATTGTTCTTTTTGGCGTAGCAATGACCCTTTTTGTTTTGTATTTTTGGCCCTCTTTAGCACCTTCAAGCTTATAGTTTCCTTCTTATCCTCAACGTTACGAATTCAGTTCTTATCCTTTCAAGTGGACAACTTGAACGAAACTTAGGTGATTAGATAATAATACTTTGACTTAAATTATGATTTAATTCTTTGTCAAGTTTTGTATTGGAAGGAAAAACGAATAAAATAAGTTTCTAATGGGCCACTGATTAACTGGGCACGTCGTCGTTAATTAATGCATTAAAATAATGGTGCACTAGATAACAGAGTTAAATCTGAACAGGAACATTACCAATACTAAATTGAGAAAGAATTGCAAAAGTACACAAATTTGTTGCAACTATGTATCAATGTAAATGTGAAAATTAATTATATGGAAAATTAAATATAATAATAATGAAAAATCTATTAGAAAAAAAAAATCAATCATAAAGCGGTTATCGTCGAGGCAGATTTTGTGGGATTTCAACATCATCAAGAATCAAATCAAAATCACATTTCTCCTGATGATTCAAATATATATATATATATACACGTGAAATTTTATTTTACCTACACGCAGGCATGCTATTATGACTTCATGTATATGTGTCAAACATCTAAACTATAAGTACCCTATACTTGTAGCCTAGATGTGTGCCACGTATTATACGCATGCATAATAACATGTCTGCGTAGGTAAAATAAAATTTTTGATATATATATATATATATATATATATATATATATATAGATATATATATATATATGTGTGTGTGTGTCTTGAAAATCTCCCTAGAATTTTTCAATTTTGAGTTATAGTTGGGAAGAGGTAATGTCTGGTACTCTATCTGATTCTACTACCAAGTATCACTATGACTAACATAGCTATTCATATATAATTGTATTATACATTCTTTTCCCTTTCAGTGGTTGAGTATACACAATAAGATTATAATTTCATGAAATTGTACCGAATAATTGATGAATATTAAATATGCATTTTTATGCATTCAACAATAAATTTGTATTGTGGTATGATATCAACATTATAGAAGTAGTGATTGTACAAAAGTTTCCGAGAATTTAAAATACAGAAAAGATGTATCATTAAGAAATGTTGGTCGTTGACTGACTATACAATAATAAAGATACATACAATTGATTCTAATATACGTGTGTATTTGAAATTTGTAATTTGCAGGAATTAACATTTTGGGTGATAGGACTGATATTGTGCTATGAGCTTTTTAAATGTGTTAGCAAAGAAATGAAGACTGTATCCCAGTATTATTCGTTTGAATTGAAGTATTATTGAAGAGTTTTATCTTGTCTTGAAGACATGGGCGGAGATATAAGGGGTGCCAAGCTAGGCTTGGGCACACCTTATTTTGGTAAAAATGCATTTTTTGGCCATATAAGTATTTACAAAAAAAAAAAATAATATATAAATTAGTATTAATATATATTTTAGGCACACCCCGATACCAACGGTTGGCTCCGCCCCTGCTTGAAGATCAATCATGATGTTTCATTAGAGTTGTACCCTGTAGCCAAGTGATTGAAGAAGGGATTTTCATGTTATCTATTTTTCCTCAAACACACAAATATAGCATAGGACAAAGTGGTAACCGCAAATGGAAGTCACAATGCTCTACATATTTTGGTTCTTGATGACACCCAACAGATTAAGGAGACCACCAGAAATTTATTGAAGCTTTTCCATTATTGTGATGCATATTTACAAGGATGTAGGTGCATATCTTCAAAATTTAAGGAGTGAAATTTACTGTATCTTCACTTATAGGTTGATTTGCTAACGGTGTCAATATTTTAGGGGTAAAAGTCATTGTATCTCACTTTGTAGTTTGCTTATTGTGAACTTCAATCCCATGAATATTACTTGCCTTATTAATTCTTCATTAGCTACTTATATTTTAGATGACATGGTAAGCTATTTAAATTGGCTTTACTTCACAGTCTTGGATTTCAATTCAAAATTCGTGGAGCGTGGTTTGCTAGAATTCTAGTTTATGCACTTTTTGGATTATTAGAAGGCAACTGAAGTAGAAGTGTAAACACAAAATAATTTCAATTATTTGATTTGAAAATGTTAGGCTTACTTACAAAAGGGTTTTAAGCGACTTCGTGAAATTCAATGCTTTATTCTATGCATTGTGGCTATGTTTTATCTAATTATTATGATATCGTGTCAAAATGAGATCTCTCAACATGAGTTGTTGGGAAAAATTTTTTATTTACATGAAGTGTATGATGTTTATTAGTTCTATAAATATTGTGTTTGCCATCGTTTTTTTCTTCTTGCACTGTGTCTCAGTTCAATTCTCCTCAATCTCATAGTAGATACTCATTGCCCTTGTTTTGGTGCTATGAAATTGCCTCTCGAGGGATCAATCCTTTGGTATCAACATAATAGCCATAGTATTCATATCATTGTTGTGATAACTAACATCATTCTATTATTGAACCATGGTAACAATTATTTGCCTCACTTGTACACAAAATAAATAAATAATGAATTAAAAAAAAAGGAAAATAAAGAAAGAAGAGAAGTAGACTACTGTAAAAATGTTAATTCATAAAGAAACATAACAGAAATAATTGTTTGCCAACTGCAGAATAAAATAAGTCTCGTGAAACAAAATACTTGATGATAACTCAATAGTAGCAGCTTATTGTGGTTTATGATAACATATGTTGAAACTCGTAAATCGGTAACAATCATTGATATCAAATAAACGTATCAAAATATTTGTCTGTATCATTCTCACGCATGGTATAGATTTTGATAATGCACCTAACATTCTATGAAGAAAAAAATTGCAAGATGCACCTAACATTCTATGGAGAAAAAATTGCAAGATGCTTAGAATTCTACTACTCACCTACAAAACAGATATCAAATGTGCCATGTTTGACTTAAACAAACCAAAACCACAAGTAATTAAACAAGCTGAACAAACATTTTCAAAAAGAAAAGGACAACATGTCTCAAAACAACCACTTGCAGGCGTTGTTCCTCGTATTAGACATTTGATTTCGCTTCCTTTATTGTTTCTTGGACGGAATCTTCTTCTTAGACATTTGATTTTGCTTCCTATTATTGTTTCTTAGACATTGGATTTTGCTTCCTATTATTGTTTCTTGGATAGAATCTTCTTCTACATCTTTCTCATGTCTTTCTACCGTTTGCAACTTGGCTCAAAGCACTGATTCTTCACAATTGTAAAACCAAACTAAGAACGATTGAGAAGAAATACTGTGGAAGTAACTTACAATTATAATGAAGATAACCTTTTGATTCCCTTACAAATAGTTGAGAAGAAAGCAATGGAAAGATTTTTTTTTCTATGTCAGACATACATAAATTCTTTGTTTTTGTTTTTGTTTTTCTTATCTTTTAATTAAAAAATTAAATTAAATAGATATGGATACTAATTGTCAAGCAACAATACGGCGGATAGGTTTCATGATTAAAATTCAAACAAAAATGAATTTTGCGGGTGCTTGGAGTCATTATGTACAAACTCTATGTTAAATTAAATGTAAAAAAGAGATTTTATTTAGATATTTAGATATTATTATATGAAATTAAATTAGATAATAATAGGATAATATATCTTTAAATTTTGGAGTGTATATTTGAGAGGAAATCGTGCAGAGTTGCAAAATAGATCGGAAAAATGCTGTAGATTTGTAATTCCATAAAAAAGATGATGTGAGGCCTAAATTCCTCTTTTTTATTATCACCTTCCCACTCATTGTAAGTTGTATCCAATAACAGCTTCCTCCATTTTTTTTCTTGAAGCAGTGTAGTAGTAATAATGATGATGATGATGATGACTCATGTGGTCTTACCACATCCTAGTTAGCTTCTGACATTGTTGATTAAGAGTTCGATGTCGCTCTCATACAATCCCTCTGCAATATCATAAAAAATTAATAATAACAACAATTATAGCAACAAGAAGGAAAAAAATTACAACGTCTAACATATTTTCTCCTTGTTGCTATTTCACAGACTCCCTTTTCATTTTTTCTCAACTAAAAAATCTCTCTTTTGTTTTCCTCGTAATAAAATAAATATTTGATAAATGTAAAGACAATTTACTGGCTTCTTCCCCAATCTTGCTATTGGAAATGGCGGCGGCACTAGTAGTGGACATGGTGAAGTGCTCAGAGCAGGACTAGAAAATATGTGGGTGGAGATATCA
>CAVNYN010273689.1:0-12423 GCA_963692815.1 Nyctanthes arbor-tristis
AGGTTTTCCCAATGATCTGCCGTCACGTATACGTATGATAGGATAATCCCACTATACATCTAACGGGAGACCATTTTTTAATAAAGTTAGGCCTATGAATGAATAACAAATTCTTTAGTTTGGCTTCCTGAAGTTGATGGACTTTCCACTGTACAGATAGATTTGCCGATAGATTTACTAAGAAGGCGTGAAATTACAAATTCATTCTCATGTTGTGAGGAAAAAAAAAAAAAATCAAACAGAGACGATGAAAGGATAAAACTATAATTTTACCCTCTATCTATAAACTCATATGTGAACCTATCTATAAACGTAGCATTGTCCAGTACGGTGTAATAATATTTTCGAATGAAGGACAGAAGATGAAGCCAACAATTTCCTTATCCTAGCATGGTTTTTCTTAATCTTCAAGGCTAAACGCTTTTAACTTTTCTGTTAAACTTTTATTTGCCCCGTTTTATGATACAGTTGGGAAATTCTTCTAGTTCTACTATTCATCGTGTCCTAAATTACAGTCTACTTTCTCAAGATTATTTCTTAATTTTCTTATATCCTCTTAGTTACTTTCTTCTTCCCACGAAGATACTCCACTAGTTATTTTCACACAAATTAAGGAATGATAGAAAATATAGTAGAAACATTAAATTTTACTAGTATTTTCCATATATATATATAGAGAGAGTGATGCTACATGTATGGATGAGTGTACAAATAGATTTACAGATAATGAATAAAATCATAATTTTATCCATATATAATCTTTTTCTTTTATTGCATAACGTGAGGCGATATTGTAATTACATACACTCTCTAAGTAAACTCATCTGTACATCTATTTGTACGAGTAGATTAATTCATATACACACACCCACTTATATCTAATTAATTATTTGGAAATATTTTCAATGTATAAGTAGTTAATGTAGAGTAATAAAAAATACATTAATTAGGGTCTTATATGGAAAAAAAATTAAAGACATACTCAATATGATAAGTAGACCATCTTTCTAGGACGAGCGAAAATAGTATAATAGACTATCTTAGTAGGACGAAGAGAGTATTATGCACGGAAATAAATAACAAAGAATAATGAAAATGAAATATTAAATAAATTAAAAGATATATAAGTAAATGTGTTCTTACATTATATACTTTTTCAACCACATCAGTTTACATACCTTAATCTATGTAAAAAAATGAAATGAGACTATTTTTATGGGATAGAGAGAGTAAATGACATTGAAGGACCGGACAATATTGAATTTGAATGCAGGATAGTACTAAACAAGAAACTGTTGAGACGAGCTCACACTCACATTAGGCAATTACGCTGAACATGATTTCCTACCGGTTGCAGCAATGCATTAGGTACTTTTTGTTTTGTTTTTGCATTTGACATTAAATTCCAGCTTCCAAAGAAGGTAAAGGTGTTTCTTTGTGGAAGACAATTTGAATTTTGAATACAGTTTAATAGCGAACAATATGTTCTTTTCTTTTCCGAGTTAGCTTTTTCAATTATTTATTTTTTCCCTTTAATCAGGGTTATTATTTCAATATTTCAAAAGGAAGAGTCATTTGTAAAGAACCAAACAAAATTTTTTTTTTGATACTTATTATTTTGCAGACAATTCACAAATTTTACTGAATGAAAATCACAACTCTCAGGTTGTGTTTGCTTCAATTTCCCACCAAAATATTTTGGAGCAGTAGAGGCCGGAGCAGCATAATTATTACAGAATGTTTCAGCTTTATCTTCCACTCATAATTTACAAATCAACAGTCAATTACTACTTTATGCTTGGAGTGGAGGGAATGGAATTCAAAATAAAGAACAAAACATTTAGAACATATCTATTTCACCATAAATTTTCTAGTGCATGTGGATGATACACATCATGGTATCGTCTGCACATGTAGCGTGCATCCAATGGTTCCCCCTTTTGAATTTAAAAAATAAAAAAAACAATTCAGTGTGGATGCACGTCACATGTGCGGATGATACTATAATGCGTACTATTTGCCCACACTGGAAAATTTGACCGTTTCCACTTTCAAATTGAGGTGACTAGAAGCCTGCTGGTCTATGTTCTTGAATCTGGTTCACCTAAAAAATGTGAGAACCCACATGGGACGTGTGCGACTGGAAGCTTTTCAACATGTAGCGCCGTTACATTAGGTGGTAGACAGATTAATACCTGTCCGCCAAGGGTTAGATAATCATTTTCGCTATATCCTTGGCCAATACCCAAAGGCGGCGACGCACACGTACTCTTCGTTCTCACCCATTCAATGTGCTAAAAGAAATAACTTTCAAACACAATCAAACATGTTCTTATCATGTTCACGAATCAAACATTATAATATCCATAATAACAATGTTAACATTTGTTCTGAACATAAAACGATCCTTTCATCCAATGCACTACATACAAAGAAAACATGTTTATGTGGGGAATTCCCCGGATAAAATTAGAATCCTTCCACCAAAACCTAATCAAACTAACAAGAATTCCACATAATGATACAAGCAAACCCAGAAAACAACCACGTTTATATATATAAATAGAAATGAAAATGCAGTTCTTACCTACATCACACGGATCTACTTAGTCATCAACATTAGGCTACGCGTGTTGTTTCTAAATTCTTGCTTAACTCCTCCAACCTCTTCATTCTCGTTTTCTCGCTTTCACTCACCAGCTGCATATCATTACCAAAAAGAATGTTGATATTAATCACAAGATGTCGTTTTTTACTGAAAAATTAGTACTAATCATAAGTCGGAACTAACCTCCATCAATGTTGTGATCAACTGTACTTTTTCTTTGTTCTTTTCATTGAAGGCTTCAAGGGCTTCTTTGTACTCCCTCTCCTATATAACATTAACAGATTGAAATTATAGAATTCAGAAATACGTCAAAATCTTCATCTTCTATACAAATGGTAAAAGTAATTTATTCATATTGCACCTTCTTCTGGCAAGTCTGTCCTAATGGTTTTAACTCCTTGTTGATTGCATCAATCTTCTTACGAACAACTGAAACTTCCTTCCTCATCGGATCTGATAGGGCATCGAGTTCCTGATAATTCAATTAGACTCAGTTGGTTCAATCAGTGTCAAATGGAAACTTTACATTCAACTAAATTTCGATGCTTAATTCTGCCTTGAGGCCCTTGACACTTACTACTGGTGATATAGATACTCGTCATTAAGCAGTTAGAATGAAAAAATTAATAATTTTTATGTCTTCAACTTGCAGTTAAATTCCTCTGTTTTTTAAAATTTTTTTTTTTTTTTCATCATAGGTTTAACATGAATTCAACTTCCATGACTAGAGAGGAGTGAGCCCCCTGCCTTAGTTTGGTTAGACTATGAAAGACGCCAAAACCCCAAAATTAAAATGCTCAATTTTTATTTTTTATTTTATTTTACAAAGTAAAGAATAATAAATTAAGCTTCTATTTTGCTACTTCAACAGTACATATTATTAATTAATTTAAAAGGTAGTAATCTGAATTTGAATGATGCACAAACGTTAAACATGAATCTTTTGCCTTAAACAAGAATTTACTAACAAATTATGCAAAATCTTTTACCTTATTAATTATGCATATAAGTTCAAGAAACACCTTTTCTTTTCCCAAATAACTTAACAGAACATCATGAAAACTGGGTCTCAAAATTGAATTTCAGAAGCCAAAGAAAAAAAAAATCTAAATTCTTGAGAAAAAGGAAGAAGGAAAAATCGGAGACCTCACGGATGGTGGCCAAACGCCTGGTTTCTTCTTCAATTCGACCCAACTGTGCCTGAAGTCTTTCCTTAACCTCCAATTTCCTCTTCTCAATCTCCTCTTCCTTAGCCCTAAACGTCAAAAGAGCAGATTTTGACATTTCTTCCTCTTCTTTGGTCATCAACCCATTGAAACTCAAACTTTCAGAAATTTGCCCTGATTGCATCATAGCTTGTTGGGTTTCTATTGACCTCTGATTTTTCATAATTTCCTTCTTTTCTCTTCTGAAAAAAAAAAAAAAGAAGAAGAAAACCTTGTATTTTCTTGAATTCTTTTACTGTTTTCTTTCTTTCTTTTCTCTCTCTCTTTTGCTTTGAAAGGAATAATGATAGAATTCTTCCACTTTCCTGCCCGTTTTCAGGTTTTAAATGGATAAAAGTTTCCAAGCCAGGCCGGCCTTGGCAATATTTGTGACCCACATACACAAGGAGTAGCCAAAATAACTAGAATAATGCTTTTTCAAGGTGAAATTCAGAAGCAAAATTTGATGAAAAGAAAAATGTTGGCTACACGATATTTAATTGAAGAAGACAATGATACAAAAGTCTGTAAATTGACAAACGATATTTAGTTCTTTTTACATCGTTATGAGAGAAAACCCTTCTTACAGTCGATTTTGTTCAAGTAAAGAAAAAGATAGAATATGGAAATGATTGTATGAGTTACTGGTTGAGAAGCATAGGAAGGAAATGGTCCAACTGCCAACCACTTCCAACGGATAGATTGGCCTTTTCCTCGTTGGATATGTTTACAACTTATTCATGCTGGGTTAAATATTTGGTTGGGTACCCAGTCAAGACTTCTAAAAATGTGTTTCAAATCTCAATGTACTTTGGAATTTTTTTTTCAAGTTGTCACTAAACTTATTTAGCTGCTTTTAGGTTGCCAAACTTTGTTATTATACTTTTCATATATTGTTATAGAACTAAAATATATATATATATATATATATATCGAGATAGTTTTTCCTTTCATACAGAGCTTATAAGTGTCCTAATAACCTACTTTATCCCACTTTTATTTTCAAAACGACATATCTTCGTTTAACCCACTTTATGCCAATATAAACTGCATAAGTTCGACTGTTCAAACTCCGGGGTGGAATAATGAGGGATATCAGCGGCCTGTTTAACAACCAAAGCCCCCAATTATAGACCCCTAAACTTGTCTTCCTCTGACTAGAAACGGCATTTCAGTCTACCAAATCAGATGTACAACTGCAACCAAGGGGCGGATCTAGTAGAGGGCAGGCTTGTCTCAGCCAAAATTTTTTCAAAATTTTATGGTAGAAAAAATGAAACTTTTATAAATAAATACCTTAATATTAATTGTTTGTTTTTAGTTATAGCCCTTTTCAGTAAAATTACTAGATCCGCCCCCGTACCCCTCCCCCCCAACTAGCGTTCAATGCATCTGCTCAAAACCTTCATGGACCGTTTGTGTTTTATGACTATGACTACTCTTTCATGCTTCTTCTTCTTCGTCCAATTGCAATTTGTCGCATAACTTTGATATTTCTTTCGAATACATGCATACAACGTCACTACTCCAACAACAAAATCAATGAAAGACACGAAGAAAACTGCTAGCAAAGTAAAGGAGAACCTAAACGTCTGTCGAAACTAATCCCTAACAAGCGATAGAGAGATTATCTCCATTATTTACTTCATATAATCATATCTTTGACTTTTTTCTTTAATTATGTTCCACCAATAGTAAATTATGTTTATATTATATATATTATAGATTATTTTGCTTTTTTTTTTTTATGCAGACGTCAAAATGCTTATTTATCTATAATAATTTCAAATGAAACTAATAACGGACACGGAAGCATGCATTTTTGCATTTTGTTTCAAACTACACTGACATAATATTTAGATATGAACTATATATTATTTATGTACCGAGTATGTTAACTATTAGAAATTAGTTACAAGAAATGTAACAAATGTTTATTTGAGAGCACAATTATAGCTTTGTTAACAAATGTTTATTTGAGCGCACAATTATAGCTATAAACAAAGTTGAAGATTCTTTCATGCAATTAAAATGTGGGGTACAAAACTTAACTGTGGTGTGTATATAATTAATCAAAAATAAAAAACAAAAATAAAAGATTGCTGAAATTATTAATTAATACTATTTTTTTCAAAAAAAAAAAAAAAAGGTTGCTTGCTACTGTTGGCAGGTGGACAACATTAACTTACTCTTGGATTCCTTTCACATGGGGTAGACGGATCTTTCATAAACTGGTAATTATTTTCTCAAAAAGTATATTGAATTATAAATTGTCATGTAAGATTGATTTTATTCGATATTTTTGTTTGTAATTTATAAACTCTAATTTGTTCATTTTTTACTTACTGTAGTTTTTATACTTTAAAAAAAAGAACAAATGAAGCAGAAATATATATATATGTATGTATATATGAAAATTTTCCATTCTCTTCTTGTATATATTATAGTTTCATTTCATTGAGCAATAAATCAACAAATACTTTCATTACAATTTACAACTATACGACACTCTTCATCACTTGTTTTGGCTTTAATTAATTGTTCCTTTTATCTGAAAAACAATCACATTTACGAAACAAGAAGGGGGAAATTCTTGCTTAAAGGTAGAGTTATATCTCTATTTCAAAAAATGTGCCTAGGCTTACGTCTTAGCACACATAAGCTTGAGTTTTTGTCACTTGCATTTAAAATCTTTAAGTGTGGTTTGCATGTAATTGAAACTTTTAAAAAGTTTTTAAGCATATGACTTTTATAGATTTTGTTTTACAAGCACATTCTATTTAAAATTATAGTTTGATCAAATCAATAATATCTACATATTTAACATGATCTATTTATACCACACAAATATCAACAACTCATTCTTGAAAAATTTATTTTTCTATTTTTAAACAAAAATAATTTGTGAACGAGGCAAACTACTTTATTTGGATTTAGAATTTACTTTAATAGTTGTGATTATTATTTATCAACGTAAATGTTCTCGAACCAAAAGTTGATTTCCTTGAGAAACCAGCCGAATGACGGAGTTCAATAAAAAGAAATTAAATTAGAAGGGAAAAAAAAAAGAAACATTTGCCAGTCACATGTCTCCACCTCATTCTACACGTCATGAGGTTGCAGGTATCTAAACCCAGATTCTATTTACGAATTTCTTTTATTAGCAGATGTATTAGTCGGTGCTTGTTTGATTCTCATTATGGAAATCAAATTATAATGAGTTTAACATTTATAAAATAAATGGTGCATAGCTAACTGTATTTTTTGTATGTACATTTTGTGCTAGCTAGATGGATCACATGACATGTGACATTATAGAATGAATTCGATAGAGGGTTTCGTTTTCAGGAAATTAACAGATTGGCATTGCCTCGAAATAAAAGATTCATCTGACTCACCTAAATTAAGTTAAATTTAAAATAAATAAAAGAGAAATTAATTAAGACAAAGGAGTATGAGATTTGGCAGCTCCACCTACAAAAGCCGTTAGGCCAACCATTTTCCCCATATAAAAGAAATAATTTAAGTATTTGGAGGATCATCATATCTTGCATCTATCTCCATAGTAATTTTGTTAGAAGTGATTTTGTCAATAGTGATTAAGGTGTTTGATACATGCAATCTGAAATATTTTTGTGTGATTTCACAAAGAATGATTTTGAGAAAGTTTTTCTTCCATGGTAAGGTGAAAGTATGAGTATCACATTGAGGCCATATTACTTCAAGTGTGGCGTGACATTATCAAACAATGTCATCAACGTGTCACATTAAGATGTCATGACACGGCACATGGTATGGTATATATGGTGTTAATTGCCATAAAAAGAAAATATTGCTAGTTTAAAAGAAATTAATATTAATAAAATTAATTGAAAATGAATGGTAGATACCACAAAATGTGTAAATTATAATGGAGTAATAATTACGAATGTGTATCTATTAATACACAACAAGATAATCAAGAGTAGTGGGGTTTAATTTAGTAGCTGTAGGTTATTCAATTTCCTTTCCATACACTCCCCTTCTTCTTTTTTCCCTCTTCACTCTCCTTCGAATGCTAAAGATGAATAAATAAACAAATAAATAAATATGCGAAAAGAGACACAATTCCATTGAATTTTTGGGTCACTTCAAAAAGTCAATTGGGCGACATATATCTACCGTGCCGACTCTAGGAATTTGGGAGCCTTATGCAACAATATAAAATGGTTTCCCATTTTATTTAAATAAAGACTATATTAAAAAAATACTCAAATAATAGTATTGCACATTAAAAATATCATATTTTTTAATGGTGCCCCTTCCCCCCTTTTTTTGATTTTATAATTTTGAGTTTTATTCATTGAAGGCAGATTTAAACTTAAAGAGGTAAGCCTTGTTTGATATAACATTTTTAAATAATAAAATACATTCTAAAGGTTAACTCAATAGAATGTTTTTAAAAAAATGGTGTCACAATAATACCAATATTTTTTAACAAATGAAATTCTAAAAATGTTTCAGAATTTTTAATGTTACACTTATAGCCAAAAAAAATTGCCAGGGTGCCCTTCGGGTGTTTGCGATCACTCCATCTACACACCGCCGCTTCCTAAGGACAGCTGTAGTAGCTATAGCATTAAGAAACAAATGTCGTTTTACCTCTGTATGTTTTATGAAGGTGGTAATGTTTAAGGATGGCATCTAGTGGTCAAATGGTAGTGTTAAAATGATTTGTTAGTACTCTCTCTATCCTATTTACCTTCTCCAGGTTTCCTTTTTCATTTGTCTCATGTCATATTTCTATATTAGATATTATTTTCTAATGCAAGTATGTCACGCATATAATGTCATTTATTCATGTCCTATTTTCACGTATCTCTAGAATTTTTCTAACTAAATAGGAGTATTTTCTAGGCTCATTGCATTTATTGAATGCACAATTAAATAGGGTATTTTAAAAAGTCAGTTTGTAAATTTGCTTTCCCAACTATGAAAAACCAGTGCAAATGGAGAAAACTAGCTAGGCAAAATAAAACGAAATTTTTTCCAACAATTTTAATGTATCAAAATAAAAAACATTATTCCCTTAAATTGTATATTTCTAACAATATTAATTATGTTTTCTTAATCTATATGAAAAATAGAAGGGGAATATCTTTGTGGGATGGAGGGAGTAGTTTTTTAATGTCAAAAATCAATCTTTTATTTACTTATTATTTATTTCTCTCATGACTAGTTGGCTTTTTTATTCAATGAGTGGTACTGATTTCTAAACACTAATTAAAATGAAAAAGACAACAAATACACTATAATTTATGGGCTCTTAAAACAAAATTCTATTGTGCTCATTATCCATTATAGTTGAGCCCAAGATCCACATATTTAGGCCCACATCCAATAATGAATCTAAGTTACACATAGCAAACCCATCTTTTGATTCTCCTAATCAAAGTCGAATGACCCATCTTGTATCTATTTGTTGTCTACTGCATTGAATTACTTATATACTAAGATAAACTAAAAGTAAATTATCATGATATATAAGTGATTCAATTGGGTAGATAAGACATAGATATAAGATGTGATGGATGTATAACATTATTCAAATCAAATGTAATAATCAATAGTTTCTTCAGTTGTATTCGTACCACAGTCCAAACCGAAAGATCATATATTAGAAATGGTTGGTTAAGAGGACACTGTTAAAGAATAATGTCGAAATTTCACATTTTTAATCAATACTACATCTGGAAATGTTGAAATACAATTGTATTTCAATTACTCTTAGCGATACCAATATTTTATTTCAATAATGCAAAATAATTTCGACAATTATTTGTCAACTTGATTGTTAAAATTTGAAATACTTCATGGACTCAAAAATCTAATTGTTGGTTGATTATCCATATATGAGGGTAAGTAACTCAATAATCAAATCTTTTTCGGATATATATAATTTAAATAAAACTTTTTCGCATGGATATTTCTAATGTCTACACAAGTAGCTGGTAGTTCTAAAATTTCTTTATCAACAACCAAAAATGAGAAGGAAAAAGAAACAATAGGTGTTTTTGTATATGATCGACACGTGTCTAACTGACCCTCCTAAATGATTCAAATTCCACATCTTTTCAAGAAAATCCTATTAGCTTTCTTAAGTACAATGATTAAGTTGACAACTCACAAGCATATAATGATAAGACAACTTTAAATTGCAATCAATTGTTGTTAAGATAATAACAAAGTTTCTCAGTCCTAGTTTATGTCTCATGTTTTCCGGCCAACAATCAAGTTTCTTTTTGACCATCTTAATATCCTTTTCTTGCTAGGGCAACCCAAAGGATCTTCCATGGGTACGAGTTTTATTATACCATAAATAAATTTAGCACTTTATTACATAAGATGTCCCTAATTTACTTGTGATGTGGTGTTTTAAGTCTTTAATCTCTTCTACTTAGACATAAGCTGATCACTAACCTTTTTAACTCTTTAATTAATCAAGTATTTTGATTATGTGGTTTGAATTGTATCGATGCAATATCAAACGTCTCACTAACTTTTAAGGCATTTGATCGTAGACATTATAAGAAAATGTAATTATGTAAGTAAGTTGTTGTTCATTGAGGAAAATGCACACACATTATATTATAAAGAGAATACGTAGTGTGAAAATAAAAAAAATTAAAAAATGTGAATTTTTTTCCTAGAGAATACGTGCAGTTGGAATTGATATAATAAATTTATTGCTTTTCATAAAACTATTAAGAACAAGTTCTGTTATTAAGATTCAAATGAAAAACACAAAAACTCAAACTTCACAAGTGCTCTTCAACTTGAATTAAGGCTTGCTCAAGTCCTACGAACTATTTATTACTTACTATAAAATGAAAATTCTACTTAGTTAAAGAT
The DNA here is from genome assembly GCA_963692815.1 of Nyctanthes arbor-tristis. Taxonomy (NCBI): domain Eukaryota; kingdom Viridiplantae; phylum Streptophyta; class Magnoliopsida; order Lamiales; family Oleaceae; genus Nyctanthes; species Nyctanthes arbor-tristis. Next base: position 10,705 of record CAVNYN010273689.1, read on the forward strand.
TTCTTATATCTAACTTTTTTTCCTTTTTTGTGTTTTTTTTTTTTTTTGGGGGGACGGGGTGGGAAGAGGGGCTTACTTCAACGTTCTAGTTTTACTCTTCAATTTCAAATGCTAAAAATGGAAAGATTAAAAACTAATAATAATATGTAAATTAGCTGAAAATTTAAATAATTTTGCCGACAAGATTACCCCTTAAGCTGGGAAGAGGGGCTTACTTCAACGTTCTAGTTTTACTCTTCAATTTCAAATGCTAAAAATGGAAAGATTAAAAACTAATAATAATATGTAAATGAGCTGAAAATTTAAATAATTTTGCCGACAAGATTACCCCTTAAGCTGGGAAGAGGGGCTTACTTCAACGTTCTAGTTTTACTCTTCAATTTCAAATGCTAAAAATGGAAAGATTAAAAACTAATAATAATATGTAAATGAGCTGAAAATTTAAATAATTTTGCCGACAAGATTACCCCTTAAGCTGGGAAGAGGGGCTTACTTCAACGTTCTAGTTTTACTCTTCAATTTCAAATGCTAAAAATGGAAAGATTAAAAACTAATAATAATATGTAAATGAGCTGAAAATTTAAATAATTTTGCCGACAAGATTACCCCTTAAGCTGGGAAGAGGGGCTTACTTCAACGTTCTAGTTTTACTCTTCAATTTCAAATGCTAAAAATGGAAAGATTAAAAACTAATAATAATATGTAAATGAGCTGAAAATTTAAATAATTTTGCCGACAAGATTACCCCTTAATCTTGTCTTAAATAGTGAGTTCATAATTATTAAGCATCCATTGAAAATTATGTCTCATGCATGGGGCCAAATTCCATGATATAATGTGAGCCCCATCTCCTCCTAAAGCCTTAAATTGAGAAAACTCTTCACTCACTAGTCTATCCTGAAAAACTCCAGATTGAGAAGAGACCTAATGCACGGTAAGTGTTGTATTCCAAGAAATAATATCTCATGTTAGAGTCCGCTCAGGAAATATTAATAAAAGTAATACCATATAGCATTACGAGTGTTAAGTATCAATTCACATATTATCATATGATTATTAGTTAAATCAAGTGAGTCACGTGTACTTACTTCTAACTTTACTTATCATTTAACGGCGTCTACATAGCCATAGCGACATAGACTGATACTTAGCAATAGTGGTACTACATAGTATTATTTTATTCATAAATGTACTTAAAATTCAAATGTAAATTCTCTACTTATCATGCATGAGAAGTAGGGAAGAACAATGATCTCAATTCTCATTGAATTAATGCTAACCAGACTCTTAGTCAGAAGTCTTGCCCGCCAGAAAGGGAGAGTGGACCTCATCCTTTGTGAGTGGCGGGTTTTCCCACATTTTGAGAGTGACAGACAAAACCTGTCACTAACATGGGAGAACTGTTCTTTCAAGAAATTCTACTAAAAGTAGAGTCTGTTTGACAACTAATGATAATATATCCTAATTATTTAGTTGTGAAATTTCAGTTTTGCCAATGTGAAATCACACAATTTTGATAAGTGTAATTGTTGATGAAATTCACATGACAAATTTAAAATCAATTGCACCTGTCAAAATATTGTGAATCCACATAGCGAAAATTTGAATATCAAAACCAAATAATAATCAGAATAATATACTATTTTGGTTGCCAAACGGGCCGTAATCAAGTAAAAGGTCGTTTGAGTTGCAATATTATAAAGCGTAATTGAATTTTTA
>CAVNYN010273691.1:0-22197 GCA_963692815.1 Nyctanthes arbor-tristis
AAAAAAACTTTTTAGTGTTAGTTTTTGTTTTATTTTGCAATGTTTTGTTGTAATTATTGTGTAATTAATGAGTTCACAAATTTTCAACTTTTACTTGGACCTTCCTTTCTACCTTGCATAAAGATAATTTCTATTATCACTAGGATTAGCGATCTATTTCTATTTTAAAATAGAAGTATTTTTTCAGAGTGCCTGATAGAGATTTGTGTAGTACGAGTGAATTTATGAGAGTGGATATAGTTTTTTGAGCAAATTTTATCTTAAAACAAAAGTGACTTCCTATAATTTATGTGAGTGGATATAGTTTTTTGAGCAAATTTTACCTTAAAATAAAAGTGACTTCCTATAATCAAAGTCAGTAAAAAAGTAAGCATTTATACAGTTTTTTCTTTTTCAAGGGTAATCAATGAATTACTTCATACATGGTCTAGGAAAAAAAAAGGCACACTGGTATGAAAAATATCCGGTACTTTACGAGTATTAGAATATGCTGCTTCAGACCAATTACTAATCTATACATAAATTTAAAAATCCAAAAATGTGACTTAAAATCTCATGTGTGACCTTTTTTGTAAGATTAGAGTACTATAATAGAATACTTTTGTACTGAGTTCTATTCCGATACTATACATTGGGTACGTTATGGCACCATTGGGGCACGCCACATACATGCCACATGGGCTATATGACGCTATAGTGTGTCTAATGTATAGTATTAGATCAAAATTACTCCAGATATTACCTCAAATTTTTTCCCGCTGGTAAAAGCAAAAAAGGCTGAAAAACGATGATTAAAAAGTTGAGGGAGGACAGGCTGGTTTCTGTATACCGGCTTTGTTTGCATCTCATCTTCTTTCCATTAATTGAAAGAAAGCTGTAAAACATGTGAAGCCCTTAAACCCCAACAAACTCTTAATTTATAATACTTTCCACGACATACAGTCAAATGAGAGGAAACAAAATTTGCTATTTCCCATAAAATAAAATTTTTTCTTTTCTTTTCCTTTCCTTTTTTTTCTTTTTGAAGGGGAAGAAAGAATGAAAAATAATAGTACTACTATCTCCGTTATACAAAGGTAGGCAGGTATCCCTTTTCTATTCGTCTCAAAATATGTCACTTTGTTTTCGAAAATATTGTTGGAAAATTACTTTTGTTATATGCCTCTTATTTATTGTGAATTGTTATCAGTAAATTAGAATTATTTAATGTATAATATTTAATAAAAATAAGGGTATATTGGGAAATACTTTAATTTAACATTTCCAATACTTTTCTTTATCCTTGTCAAAATGAGAACGAGTCTCTAAATCTTTCCTTTAAAATATTCTCTCCATCCCATTTCGATAGGCTTGTTTTCCATTTTAGTTTGCTCCAAATTATAGGCTGGTTTTCTATTTTGGTTTGTCCCAAATTATAGGCAAGTTTTCTTATTGAGGGTGTCACGCCCCCCAAATTTATTAGCTTATTTTCTCATATTATCAACATCTAATGGTAGCGGAAGCATATAAAAAATTAATCTCGATTCAATAATTGAGGGCATACTTTGCAAATACAAGTCAAATACTATTATACATAATATCATGTTATTATAGCTCTGCAACAACTATTGTTGGCTACCCATAATGAAACTTCGGTCATATACCGAAATCTCGATTAAATACATGTATCTTCTCCGTCCATGGGATGATCTGGCCATAAAGCTATTAATTTAATACTTACAAGATTATTAAAGAGAAAGGGAAATAAGAGTGAGTACAAAGTACCTAGTGAATGTCAATATGTATTAGCTCATAATGAAATGCAAGAAAGGTCAATTTTATGCACAAAGAAAAACCCTTTTATATGTAGAAGTCAGACCATCAGTAGTTTAGCCTCTACCTGTAAGCCTGCAGGATACAATGATTCAAAATGACTACGATCACATAGTATGATCCTAATACCACAAAGATTACCACATAGTAAGGCAAAACGGGTAGATAGCAACACTAGCTATACCTAAAAGTAAGAAACAATCAATTATCTAAAACAATTGTGCACAATCAAGCGTCGAATGCCAAAGCAATTTAAGGAAAATATGAGTTTCGAAAAGGGAGAGTCAGGACACGTGTTACACACATATCGAATGCCAAAGCAATTTAAGGAAAACATGAGTTTCGAAAGAGGAGAGCCGATACATATGTTACTCACCTTTTGATTGTCCAAGAGTCCTTGAATAATTTTAAGAGGAAAAATATCTCTAAAGCTTTGATATTCCTTAATTAAAGTTGTTTGAAATCTTCGTATTTATGAAAAATCATCTCCAAATGAAGAACTAAGTATTTGGTGGGTTTTTAGGATATTTTTCCTCACTACACTATATATGAAGGGTTTGAGATTCACTAAGAAGCTAGATATGGATGCATGTGGAGAGGGAGAGAGAGTGTAGGACATGTTGAGGGTTTTTAGAGAACTTTGAGAACCCCTTTACCTATTTATAATAGTTAGGATTTAGTTGTTTTTAATAAATCTTTAAGTTCCGCCATTCACAGTATGACAAGTGGCGTAATTGGCACCATATGTTGGAAGTAGTGACATGGCCAAACGTGATTCATTTGTTTATTGCTCATAGAATTCCTATATTTAATGTGATTCTACAATTAAGTTATTATGTTTTTGGATCATACTAATCAAACCCCACATTTTGTCTTTGGCATCAATTAAGTAATAATTTTCTTAAACCCTATGATATATTTGATGCAATTTCAAGCAATTATTCCATCATTGCCAAGATAATTATCATATCACTTAATTTATCATTAAATTTTTCGTGGGACGTTACAGAGGGTATAATTTATTTCTAAATTGACTAAAATACCCCTGTTTAAGGTAAATTGTTATGCAAATTTATTTTTCAATTCACTTGGAATAATAAACACTGAACAAGCATTCCATCTCCTCATGTAGCACTTAATGTTTTGAATTAGTCTCTTTCATTCACTTCTCAGAAGTTTTGTTAAAAAATTTTCCTCCCATGTGAGATATATAGATGCATACCATGTAGACTTAAAATACACATGGTTTAGGTTTAAAATACACTGGCGTGCATGGAGTCGGAAGTTTTTTAAAAAAACTTTCCAAAAGTGTTTGAAAATTTTCCTGTTTTGAATATAGCTTCAATAATATTTGCAGCATTTCATGATAATATATTGAAAGGATATTTTAGGAAAAATATAAGAAAATTTACATTTCTAAATGCAAATATGCCTATCAAGAAGGGACGGAGGAGGTATTACTTTACTAAAACTATAGGCTTATACGCCTGCTAAAATTAGCAGAACTGTGATAAAATGAATGTTATAGATAATCTACTGGAATGAAAAATTCGCTCATCTTGACTTGGATTAGTGTTAGTTAGCAATGTCACTAAAATGTATAAGGCAATAATTGTTTATGCATGAATCCCAACTATTGCATTTGGCTTTGTGTGTCAGTGTGTGAAAATTTGTGGTAGGGAGAAATTTTAAGATGTATGTATCAGTGCGTAGGATACATAATTTTCCCGCCAACTCCTTATTTATAGAGTCATAATTAGGCTGAGAAAAAAAAATTGTGAAACCACACTTGAATCAAACTGTGGATTTAAAATCGTTGAATTCAAATGGATTAGCGCATTTTTTGTCTTAAATCCTAACCAACCGCTTGAGAATGGATTAGATTAGGTTCCAACACTTCAAAAACTGTTTAAAATAATTCATATAATAATTAATTAAATGCATAAGTTGTAAACGCCCTAGAAATTCGTACCCATATTTTATTAAGAAAATACGAAAAAGATATAATAATATTAAAGAATTTTAGTAGAATTTAGTTTGGCCTTGCGTGACATTTAGGAAAATTGTTAAGTTTCAAAGACTAGTTGATGTATAACATTTAAGGTGCAACATAACCCTCAAATATTATTTTTTGATTAAAATAATGGTTTAAATCACTACTATATAAAAGCTGAAATGTGTGTAAAATATTTCCTTCCCATTTTTACCCTTGACATTTTTTATTAATATCAATAATAGTCTTTTAATTTTAGTGTTTAATTCATATAAATAATTATGTCATCAATTAGTATTTTGTTTAGTACTAATTATGTAATAAATAGTATTTATTCAGTAATAATTACTTATGACTGTGGTTTTTTATTTTTATTGAATTGATAAATTTTTTCATTAAATAAATTTAATTTACTTACAAAGTTTTTATTATAATTCTTTTATTTTAACTTAAAGAAAAAACTTATTCCATTTAGTTATATTTAAAAATATGTTTTTCTCTTAAAAAAATATTTACACGAATTTTAATATACTTTGCCCCTGTACCACCCCCCCAACCATACCTTTGTCCCTGTAATTTTTTTTTTAAAAGAAAAGTTCAAAATGTGTCCAATTCTCCTAACCCCCCCAAAAAAAAACCAATTAGATTTACGTGTTGTTTTTTTCTGTTTATTAGACATAATTCGCCTAAAATTATTATTAAGTTTTATAATTATTGCAAATTAAGCATCACCGTCATCATTTGATATATACAATTATTAAATTATCATTTGATTCTCATAATATTTTCATTCAAATTTATTTGCAGATATGTTTATAATTTTCAGTTGTATATTTTATCAGATAATTAACTTTTTAGAAATAATCAAATACTTTAACCATTTTAAATTTTTTAAAACTCTCTTTCATTAATTATTTGGGGTTTTCAACAATTTAATGATCAAAGTTATTAGCGTTACTAACGACATTCTTATGAAACTTTTGTGATCTCATAAATGAATTCATTTTATTTATAAAATAATTTTAAGACATTCTTAATGATTATAAACTTATATTTTTATTATTTATTTTATACAATAATGTTATGTTAGCTTAAATATAATAATTAAAGATAAACGTTCAATCAAATAATAATTTTAAATTGCCATAATTAATAACATTCTAATTTTAAGTATTATAATAACTAGAATTCTCACCCGTGTGTTGCACGGGGAAAAGACAATAATAATATAAAAATTTGATTAATTAGTCACCATCAAACTTACATAAAAAGTAAACACAGTAACAATATACCAATGATTTGTACAACATTTTCTAACAATAAATATGAATATTTGAAATAATGAGGTCTGTAAATAATCTCCCGCAAAATAAGAATGTAAAATATACTAGGCTAATTGACACTATCTATGCACACCTTTTCTATTTCTTTATTTTTCGTCCCTAATCTTTAGAAACACATGGATAATTGTTTTTTCTTAAATCTTGAAGTCCCACTTGCCATTTGCACCAGTAACACTTGTAAATGGATGAGAAGGCCAAATTGCTTATTCTTGTAAATAAATACCTCCTTCCACGTCATTTTTGGCCCCAAAAACCAGAGAACTCAGCCTTGAAAAAGCTTTCTCGGTCCGTTTTCCATTAAATCCTAACACCCAAAAACTTGAATAAAGTAATACCTTGAAGACCTTGTGCACATGTAGCCTTCGGATTGCCTTTAAAGGGAAGAATATTATATTTTCAGAGGTTTCTTGAATCTAAAAAGGTAGTAAAAACCCTTCCATGTTCATATGTAGAATTAAAGCTCTCTGTTTCTGTTGTTAACATCTATGGGAAACTGCTTTGCTTGAGAACTCGATTTAATTCATGTTTTGAACCCGATTTTAGACAGGTTTTTTGTAAAGCAAGAATATGAAGGACATGTTCATATGTTTATCCACTATATCGGGATATTAACTATACACATTTGTGTTTTAAAAAAATGGAAAATTCAAGAAAAAATCGACCGAGGTCCTGACATAAATGGTTATAACTTATTAAAGTTGAAAGAACCTTATAAAGTACCTGATTATATATAGCCCATTTAATTGCACCAAATTTTCTCCCTCCTAAATCCAATTTGGATAAATGTAGCAACGGTTGGATTTAAAAATTTACCAGAAGATTTAAGCTAAAACTATTTTTACTAAGTCCTTACATTGTAAGGATTAGGTTTACTTTGGTTGGGTTATTTTTGTAGTTGATGTTATTAATAAATTTTTAATTTGTGATGATACTAACGTTTATGTTTCCATGTTGAATTTTAGACTAATATTTTTGTTTAACATTTTTGAGTTTTTTTTTTTGGTTAACCGATTCAAACTGAAAAAATGGATTGGACTAGATTAGATTGAAAATTTAAATGGATTGAATTGGACTGAATCATTCTAAAACCTCTTTAAGTAGCTTGGGTTAGAAATTTATTGTAAACCTTCCAAACCGAACCATGAACATCGCCAGTCCTAATCCTTTTGAAATCTTTGTGACAAGCGGCAAAGATATTTTTGGGCATTAAATAGTGCATGTCCTCCCATTCTTATGATGCAACGCATACCCTGAATATAGAGATAATAAAGCCTTAATCCTAATATATATATATATATATATATATATCTAAATCAATAGTAGTCTAAATAAACTTTCCCGCCTAAATCGCTGAGGTCATAGTTGATGTCATATTTTTAAAATTATTTTATTCTTTTCTATTTTAAAATGGCTAATTTGCCCTATTTACCCTGAAGTTTTATCCTATTGTATAATTTAATCCTAACAATTTAATTTTGACAATTTCAATAGCAAATCTCACATTTTTTTACGTGATCTAACTTTTTATTTAAAAAGACAATAATACTTTCCAATTCTCATTAACTTAAAATCTGTATCTATATTGAATATTATCTATATGTATCTAAATCAACAATAGTCTAAACAAGTATTTCTACCCAAATCACTGACATATTTTGTTTTTTTATTATTTTATTCTTTTCTATTTTAAATGACTAATTTGCGCAATTTAGTCTTGAGGTTTCATCCTATTGTATAATTTAATCATAACCTTTTAAATTTGACAATTTCAATCTCAAATCTCACATTTTTTTTGTGATCTAACTTTTTTACTGAAAATGACAATAATACCCTCTAATTCTCATTAACTTAAAATCTATAGCTACATTATGTAGTATTATTATTATTATTATTATTATTATTATATATATATATATATATATATATAAACCAACAGTAGTCTAAACAAGTCTTCCTGCCCAAATCGCTAATGTCATGGTTGATGTCATCATATTTAATTTGAGCAATTTAACCCTGAAGTCTCATCATATTGTAATTTAATGCTAACCTTTTAAATTTGATAATTTCAAGTTCAAATCTCATATTTTTTTTATGTGATCTGACTTTTTTATTTAAAAAAAACAATAATACCTTCAAATTCTCATTAATTTAAAATCTATATCCATATGACCATATTATATATTATAGTAATCTAAATTAAGTGTAGTTTCTACCATATTTTCTGTTTTTGATTGGTGCTATAAGATAACTGTTGACGTCATATTTTACCTATTTTCTCATGTTTTCCCCTACGACATGGAATTTAAAATTCCATTTCCCAAAGAAACTCATAAAGATTGAATTTTTCCTATGAATTTGATATTTTTCATGAAAAATAAATGCAATCAAACACGCGGTAAGTTTATGAAAAATGCATGTAATGAGAAATGTTAGATGACTTTTATCTTTTTTGCAAGGAGAAGAGTTTGCCAAATTGTTGTCAATGGTGGTGGGTAGAGTTAGACACTTGGCAAGTTTAAACTTGCACTATAACTTTATAAGGATATTATGAACTTAGTTCACCTCAATGATCTTTACTTGAATGTCAATAACATTTTTAGGGAGATTTTAGCCTCATTCTCATTGGAATCACGCAAAGCTTACAAGGTTCTTTTTTTTTCCTTAAAAATTTTTAATAGTTTAGCATAATGAGCCGGAAACTGGAAACTTGAGAAGTTTCTGCATTTATATTTGTTTGTCAAAAAATTGACTTCTAATACATTTTTCATAAGTATCTATTCTTCTTTTAGACCAGTTTCATTTTTCTTAATTAATGAGTGTATCGGTATAATTGTTTTCGTTGATGTACATTTATGTTTTTATATTTCCAACTAATGTACAAATATTTTTCATTAATTTTTTAAATTCCTATTGTTATATTTTTTTAGCGTTGTTCTTCTCGTACATCGCACGGGTGTTATACTAGTATGTATGTATGTATGTATGTGTGCATATATATATATATATATATATATCTATAACACAAAAGTTTAGCCTCTAAAATGGTTCCCATCCATTTGATTGACTTAACATTTTGGTCAACTTTCTGATTGTTGGAAAACCAACTAGATAAAAAGGACAAATAACAAAAGATTTTATTTTGGAGAGGGGGAAGACTTGAAAGAATATTCAACTTTATATTTCTTGTAATTGACTTGAATTGAACTGGTTACAAGCATGGACTTTTTATAGGCTCTCGGAACATACGGTTTCTCCAAATTTTTGAAAATCTAAATACATCATAAATAAAAACATAACTCCAAATATAACCTAATTAATCTATTAATCCAACATTAAATAAAGTTTAATTTTCTAACACGCCCCTTAAACTCAATTTATTGTAACTTTGAAACTTCAAGAATAATCAATCTTCAATGGCTTGGTAAATATATCAGCAATTTCATCGTGAGACTTTGTGAACTGTAATTCCACATACTTCTTATTGACACAACCTCAAACAAAGTGATACTCCATATCTATGTGCTTTCTTTGATCATGAAAAACTGGATTCTTAGCTATAGTCATATCAACTAAAATCTCCGTAGGATGCACCTTGTTTCAAATAAACTCTTTTAACAAATTTCTTAGTCAAATTGCTTGACTAGAACATGACGCAATGGCAACATATTCCGCTTCACAAATTGAAAGGGAAACAATTGGTTGCTTCTTTAATGACTACGTAAAAATTGTATCGCCCATGAAAAATACATGGCCGATTATGCTCTTTCTATTATCCATATCACTACCACTATAGTCAACGAGTTTGTAATCAGTTGAGTTAATGTAAAATAAGTCATAGTGAATGGTACCTTTGATGTATCTTAAGATTCTCTTCACCGCATTCATATGTATCGTAGTCGGGTTCTCCATGTAACAACTGACAAGATCTGTCCCAAATAAAACATTGGATCGTGTTCATGTCAATACCTCAAACTTCCAACAAGGCTCTTGTAAAGAGTCGAATCAACTTTTTCACAATCATCAAATCTTGACAACTTTATTCTACTATCAATAGGGGTGCTAATCGGCTTCGAGTCTCCCATCTTAAATCTTTTAAAAATCTTTTTAGCATAAGCTTCTTGAGAGATGAAAATTCAATCTTCTTGTTGCTTCACTTTGATGCCAAGATAATAAGCCATTAACCTAATATCTGTCATCTCAAATTCTTTCGCCATGGTCCTTTTGAATTAATCAAATAATATCTGATTGTTTCCTGTAAAAATCAAATCATTGACATATAGGTAAACAATCAACATACCATTGAAATTCGCCTTGCAATGTAAGTATGTCCATTTGGACACTTGATAAAACTGCTACTTTGAAGGAATTTATCAACTCTCAAATTCCATGCCTTTGGAGCTTGCTTTAAACCATACACAGCTTTCTTAAATTTCAACACTTTTTCTTTATTCCCTTTCACAACATATCCAGAAGGTTGTAGCATGTAGACGTCTTCTCCTAGATATTGGTTCAAAAACACCAATTTCACATCCATTTGGTGAATTTTCCAACCGTTTTGGACTTCAACTATGTATTTTTGACTATATCCTTTAGCGACAAACCTTGCCTTGTAGCATTTAATTTCACCATTTGCATTCTTCTTTTCTTTAAATATCCACTTGACTCTAATTGCCTTTTGATTGTGAGGAAGTGTGGCTAACTCCCAAGTTTCATTCTTTTCAATCTCTTCAATTTCCTCATCTATGGCTTTCTTCCATATTTCATCTCGAATGACATTATCAAAAACTACAACTGCATGATCAACAAATAAACAAAGAATCGTTAATTCTTCAAGATGATTAGTTAACTCTTCACTATTATCATAAATCTCGCGCAAACTTTTATATCGTTGTGACCCCTTACTTGAGGATGATGAAGGTGTTTCCTGACCATGTGTTAGAGGTGGACTTGGAGGCGGTGTTGCATGAGATGGAATATTTGAGATATCTTCCTTGTTATCATTAAATGGGAAGAAATTATAATCCAAACCCCTTCGTCATCAAAATAAATATCTCTATTAGTAACTACTTCTTCATTAACTCAGTTGTAGAGTATGTAGTCTTTCGATCTTGAATCATAGTCGATAAAGATGTATTTTTCACTCTTCTCATCTAATTTTCTCCTCTGTTCTTTTGGAATTTAAGAATAAACAATACTCTCAAATACCTTCACCTGAGGGTAATTTACACCTAATGTCTCTAACTTTTCAATAAGTTAGAGATATATTTCTAACATTTAATTTTATTTCAGTGGATCCCCAACCTTTACAGAAATCCCAATCCAGGCCCCCAATAACGGAAACTTTCCAAAGGAGTTGTTAACCTACATCATGTTTCCCAATTTCTATCATTGACTAAAGGTAATTTTGGTAGATCGGAAGCTTATTACTTACCCGGTTCGGTTACAAAGCCTTATCTATCTTCTGTTAAGGAGCCTTATGGCTTACGTGGCGAAAATTTAACAAGAACGGCCCCACCAATAGGGGGTCACTTTTGTTAGATTTCCACCACGTTAGCCATCTATCTCTTTAACAGGAGTTTTATCTATCTTCCTAACAAATTTCATTATTTACCCATACGTCATGTTATGATTGCTAAAATTGGTTCAACTTTCAAGATGTGAAATTATCAAATGGTCTATTTACAAATACCCAGATCATCGTCTAGCGGAAACACCCAGCTAAGACAAACAAAACCCATTTCTATTGGTCCTTATATCTGTGAAATCAGTGGCAATTTCACCATCTAATCAATGACTTGAGCATTGTCCCATAAATGGCCAGAACTTATTTTGTTCCTTGCAAGAAGTGACAATGGGCTATACCTTGTGAATGGCAAATGAGTTTGCACCAATTACGGTAAGAGTTCAAAAAAATCACTCTTTTATAGTAAATTTGAGAAGGGAAGGTTCTGATTTTTGCTAAAGAATTGTTCTTGGGGCATGAAAGAAGCTACCGAAACTTTGCTTTGGTTTGGATTTTTTTTTGTTCGCACATAATCAATGGTTGGTAGATGAAATTTCCTTGGGCTGCTCATTAGCGGTTAAGCCATATAATGTGTAATAAGCCTTTTTTTGTAACTTTGTTCCTCTATTTTTTGATAATTATTTCCCAACATTATGCTAAATATTGTTTATCCCTTTCCTTTTAATAGATGATGATTCCACGTTGTTCACCATCAAGTGTTTCTATGAGAGAATGTTCTTGATGAAGCTAGGGAATTATATATATGCTAGAGTAAGGGTTGAATATGTTGAAAATATTGATACCGATCTCTTCTCGAAAGTAGAGTTGGATGCCATTGCCAAAACCTTGGGCCTTCACCGACCTTTGGGCTATGTTTATAAACAGCCTAGACTTTCACTCAGAGAAGGATTAATGCACTTGATGACATATAGTGATATCTAGTGGTGGGTATAAAAACCACCAACCCGTAAAACCCGACTGAACCGATCTGACTCGGGCCAGTTTGGGTCAGTTTTCCCATGGTTTCCGTCCCTGGAAATGTCAAACCAACTTGGGTTGGTCAGTTATTGGGTTGAACCACCCAACCTAAGTCAAACCACTTAAACCAACCTGGTATAGACCCGAGTTATTTTAATCAGTTGCCAACTAATCATGACCGACTTTGTTCTTTTTTTTTTTCTTCTAGATTTTTCATAAGAAGTTAAGAATATGACTTCGAGCATTTTATACGCAACTATCATTTCTATTCTAAGTTTCCTGTGTATAAATAATAGAACAATCCAAGAAAAAAAAGAAAACCCTAGACACTGAGCCCCTGCTGCTACTGTCCGCTGGAACTTGAAAACCTCACTTCAAATTCTGATTCGTCACTACTCCGACATCGCAAGTTCTGTTTACCTCCGCTACCCTTCAAGGCCTGATATTGTTGGTCTTCGACTCTGCTACCTTCTTTGCAACTCCAAACTAATATGATTTCAAGGACAACTTTTATAAAGACATAAAGAAGATGATTAGATAAAGGTGGGTTTTTAGGGAAAGGGGGGACGTAGGGTTCTGGTCCTTAGAGTGGGAGGAAAAGTTTAGGCTATGTATATATTTTATGGGCTGGGCTGTTTTGGGTTAAATTAAAAAAATTGGGTCCAAATTGACAACTTACCCAAACCAACACTACCTTAAGCAGGTTGGCTTGAATCGGGTTTTCAAAATGAGCTTGGTCAGGGTCGGTTTGAACAATTCTAAACTAACTTGATGCCGGTTCAGTTTTAGGTTCTGGACAAATTAGACCCGCCTGACCCGACGCCCACCTATTGTGATATCCGGTTTATGGTTCATGATTTGGAGATTTGTATGATAATTGAAGTTTACTTCATAAAGTGACCGGCACTGCTGCACATTACAATGGTAGCATAAGAATATGTGGAGTTGAATATATTTATGCAAAGGGTTACTTTGATCGAAGAGGTAGATGATTGGTGCATTGACCATCAAAGGTGTGACTCTACAAATTGGGCACCCCATAATTAGCGGGACTATAGATGATTGTGAGGACACATTAGTTAAGCCAGAGGGGGTGATGTGGATGGTTGTCAACAGGTTTATGCTGATGATCAAACTTGAGAGCAAGTTCAGGCTCCCGTTAGCCAAGAGTTACCCAATTTGCAACCTCCGGTTGCTTGTGTAGATGTCATGGCTGTCAAATTGAAATAGACCTGGACGCATGGCATGACATCTTAAATGACAACGAAGCATTTGAGAGGTTCATTTCGATGGACGACAGTCGAATTGGAGATATGGATTACAACTTGGGTAGTAAGGATGGAACAAACAATTTCTTTGGGAATGCACTAGAAAGTGCAGCAGTAAATGAAAATGCTAGTGCATGCTGAACTGAAAAAGCTAGTGGATCACAGAGTTTCTAGTTTAATGTTGCAATAGACAGTGAGCTTGACCCAGTTGTTGACTTCTTCAATGACTCAGACTTTGAACAAGACCTCAAGACAATTCCTATTGGAGAACCTGATCCAAAATAGCCAAAGTATGAGTGGTATGATGATCATCACATGCAAATGAGAGAAGCAATTCTGATGGCTCAGATGATCTAGTAAATATTTATAACGACGATGATCTAGTGACAAGGAAAACAAGGATGGAGTTCATCTACATTGGATCGGAGAACAACGATGAAGGACCGTTTGAAGAAGGTATCCATCATTTTGTTTTTATACGCATGACAGTAATTGGGCATATTTACACTTCAACTCCTCCAACTCTAGGAAGTTAATTAGGATGGTCTAACCAATTTCACATCACCTTTAATTGCAAAGTTTTTGTGCTATTGAGTAAATTAGGTTGCACTAATTTTCAAAGAAACATTTTGCATACTATTAAATGGTGTTATATTTTTCACTCTTCTTAGTTGGTATTAACATTTTTAAGAGATATGATTACTAATTTTTGAGAAGTTATTAATTAATGAAATAAACTAGTGAATGATCAAGAAATGGTGTTATATACTTCTTCAGTCTAAATAAGAGATATTGTCAGAATTCAAGAATTAACATGTTAATTCAAATCAAAATATTAGATCTCATGGTATAACCTTAATTATTTGAATCATTTGCAACTCATTTACACTTTAGAATTAGAAATTCAAAATGCTAGAGACATGAATTGAAGCAATAAACAAGTTATGTAAGTGCTGATTATTACTGCTTCGAAAAATCCAAAATAAGAAAAACTTTAAAAAATAAAACATCATTTACAGTTTACAAACCTCATTAATATATTGTATAATTCTGGAAATTTTTTTACATGCATCTAAAAATCTATAAATCAAAAAAATTTAGTTAATTAAGGCCTTGTTATGATTGGTTCATTTTTGTATTATGATTTATTAAAGCAAAATCTTGAAGGGTAGCTACATTGGCTCTACAATTCTTATTAAATACGCGACAAGATAATTGCATTAAAAGTCCTTAATGTTTTAAAGTTATAATATTTATGTCTATAATCTTTTATTTGCATTTGTCAACTTCAATTTTTAAACCGTTAGCACATTTTATGTTTTTGACAACAAATTTTCTCTCAAAACACATATTAAGATGGTGATAAAAAATTATTTGTTCATCACATTTTATATAAGAAGAATGAAAAATAACATATAAACAATGTGACAAATTATTTCTTTTTTAAAACTAAACTAATATAATTTCTGAAACTTAATTATTACTAGTGACATAAATGAAAAGTTGACGATAAAAAATACAAGGTAAATACTTTTAATGTAATGAGAACGATGACTATATATTAAGGATTATCATTTCTATTAAAATAGAGTGTAGATATAAGAAGATGTAGTGTGAATATAATTGGCCAATCTTGAATGCTTTGAACTTTAATTTATTTCCTTCCAAAATTGAAGGCAAAATTGTTAACAACTATTACTAATTTTGTAGCATATGTTAGTTGCTGTGCTTATATGAAGTCAGAATGTACATACAGTTTCTACGAAGAAAGATACAATGAAGCATGTGAATTACATATTTGTCAAATATGCTTCTTCTATTCCTATCATGTATTTCCCTATATTAACCACTTGTTTCTCCTTCCGCAAGGTTGGTCTACGGAAGCAAGAAACTATCGAAGATTTTGATCATTCAATTCACCGTAAAACAATCCCAAGCAATAGTCATCACAAAGGATGGCAAGACCCGAGGAAGAGATTGTTGTACTAAAGGTTGCCCATGGGTGCTGTATGCTCGTACGTTTGAAGGCAAGTCAAGTTTTTGAATCAGGAGACTAGTAATGGAGCACAACTACACAATGACTTTCAAGAACAAATGGGCAAGTACTGTATTCTTTGCCAAACAATATGTCAAGTTGTTTCGCAAGCAACTGAAGATCACATTTGAGGGGTTTACAAGCATGGCTAGAGAGGATTGTTGGTTTACTCCATCTAGAGAACATTATTATAGAACTAAGAACAAGTGTTTTAACATCATAAGGGAAAGTAACGTAGGTCAATACCAACTTCTAGTTAATTACATGACTAAACTGAAAAAAAATGAAGACTCCACGATTGTGCTAAAAACTGAGATGGTGGGTGACAACAGGGAGTTTAGGAGAACTTATGTGTCTTAGTGTCCTAAAATAAGGATTTAAGAGTGGCTACTATCTGATTCGGGTTGGCTTTTGGGACCCGGGCCGACCCGGATCGGGTCCAAAACCCGAGTCAACCCGACTCAACTTGGTTCGAGTCAGGTTGACTCGCGTTAGCAATTTGGGCCAGCTCTGTAGCTAGCCCAAAAACTAATAGGCCCAATTACTTTTTTTTTCAGCCCATGTTCAACCCTAAATTTTTAGGTTTAATTGTCTTCCATGAACAAACTCAAAAGAACAAAAAACTCAAAGCCAAAATCAAAGAAGAGAAAATGGGTGACGGCAGCAGCTTGACATGGAGGGTGATGGCGGTGACTTAGCAGCGAGACATGGAGGGTAATGGCGGCAGATGTGGCGGGTGTGGAGTCGGCGACAGCTGCGGCGGGCGTGGAGTCTCAGCGACGCGATGGTGGCTGCTGTGGCGGAACCCAAGGGGGCGACAGCGGCGGTGAATTGAATTTGGTTGCTCTGTGTAATTGTGTGAATGAAACTATAAAAGGGAGAGACACTGTGAGAGGGAGTGAGTGTTTTGCTCTTTGTGTAATTGTGTGAATGAAAGGGAGAGAGACCGTGAGAGGGAGGGAGTGTTTTGCTCTTTGTGTAATTGTGTGAGTGTTTTGCTCTTTGTGTAATTGTGTGAATGAAAGGGAGAGAGACCGTGAGAGGGAGGGAGTGTTTTGCTCTTTTGTGTAATTGTGTGAATGAAACTCAAACCTTTGCTGGTACATTGTCAAAATAATTCTTCAATAGCATCCTACAATGAATCATCAGTAAGGGAGATAAATGGGGATAGTTATGATACAAGGAAATGAACTATCAATTAAGCTGCCAAGTACCAACATTTATTTTAGAAAAATAAAAAAGAATAAAAAAATCGGGTTGAACCCGACTCGGGTTGACTCAAGACTGACCGAGTCAACCCGGCACCCGAGTCGGGTTACCCTGTTGCCAACCCGTGTCCGACCCGATCACTGTAGAAACCCGACCCGACCTGACACATTTTGTGTCGGTTGGGTCTGTTTTGGCTGTTTCCGGATCAGATGTCCAGCCATAATCTAAGGGGTGATGATGGTGGCCACTTATTAGCAGTTGTAGGGATTGATGTGGAGAATACTATGTAACCCATCACATATGCCGTGGTCTAGTCAGACTGCATTGATAGTTGAAACTAGTTCCTGTAAATTTTGGCTGGTGATATTGGGATGGGAGATAGTGATGGGCGGACTTTTATTAGTGATAAGCAGAAGGGTATAGTTGATGCCTTAGCCACGTGGTGTCCCAATGGAAAAACTAGGTTCTATATGCAACATCTGCACAAACTTCCAGAGCAAGTATTCAAGTTTGAATCTGAAATTAATTTTGTAGGCAGCAGCAAGCCAACTACTTGGTGGAGTGGGAAAAAAAAGATGACCTGAATATAGTTCAAGAATGGTGAAACATACAAGTGGTTTGTTGGTAAACTTACTTCTCGGTGATCTTCGGCATTTTTTAATCCAATGAGCAAGTGTGACATAGTATTAAGTAACCTTTGTGAATTATTTAACGCTGTAATAGTGCAAGTAAGATACAAACCGATTCTAACCTTGTTAGAGAAGGTTAGAGGTTATCTCATGACTCGGCTCGTAAGAAATCGAGAGGTGGGTGAGAAGTTGTCCCAGCTATTTAAACCAAAGATTTGTAGAATTTTGGAGAAGATACCAAATGAGGAAGGACTTTTAATGGCACTCATGCTGGTACGGGGTAATTTGAAGTTATGGATGGCTGGAACAAAGCATGTTTTGGAATCGGAAGAGCAGGGAATGTACATACTGAAGGATGCGGCTCACTCGCCTGCCATGTTACCATGCAATTTGCGCTATTTTCAGGGCAGGACTACAGATTGAAGAGTATGTTGATTCGTGCTACAGTTAGGATGTTTCTTTACAAGCTTATTCTCCTATAGTTGTTCCTTGCTCGCGGCCAGAACTATGGGAAGATAAAAGAAGTTAGCCATTGCATTTTTATCCATTTTACAAGTAGCCCAATAGGCCAAGAAAAATGAGATGGTATGAGTCCGAGAAGCACCCATAGCAAGCAAGAAAAGATACCGCCATGACATGCAAATGCAATATAGAAAGTATAGAGATGTTGGTCACAATAAACATCAAAGGGAACCCCCACAATCACAAGATTAAGAGCAAAGCCATGTGACTTGAGACATTTTGCTTAATGTTGGATTTAACAAAATCATGTTTTGTGCAAGCGGTTGTTGGCCCTTTGTTCAAGAAAATAACCATAAAAATTACTTGATGATTGTATGAACTTGTACCTTTTTAACTTGCTATAGAAGTTGGTTGCCGTGATACTAAAAATTTGTACATTTGCTCTATGGTTAGCCTTATGGGTTTTCCTTTATTATTCAATATGTTTTCTTCATTGTGATACTTGGTGATTATATGTGTATCGAAGTCATTTTATAGTTTTTTGGCTAGGGTCATGTGATTGTATTGTGATTATATGTTAGGTTGTTATAGTTTGATTGTTGGTATGGAAATATGGATATACACACACACACACACACACACTAGGATGTGTGATTATTACTGTGAATTTATGTATAGCATGCCCTGTTTACATATGTGTCAGGCTTGAAAATATTGTAGGCAACTCGCGTTTTAAGGGAAACTCTTGTAGATTTTTTGCTAAAATTTGTTTCACTTTATGTCCCTAACATTTTTAAGATGTGACAATTAACATCACCAACATTTCTAAGATGTTAAGTTAACATCCCCAACCTTCTGAAGCCTTTACACATCATGTCGTCATGCTTGTGACCTTGTTACATCTTACGCCCCAACCTTTACAATTTTCCCCACCCGTCCCCTTGTTTGCAGAATGAAAGAATAGCGAAAATTTGTCTTAACCTTTACACCATCATTCCAACGAGGCAAACAAAATCCTTAAAACATAGCAATAACATAAGACCTACATGACACTTGAGTACACAAAGCTAAAGTAAGGAGAACAATTACATATCGCATACATTAGCAGCTTCCACACAATAAAGATGACCACACCATAATAAGAAATTTGATTTTGGTCAACCAATTATCCAATGCTCTACCTCTGGCCCGAATCCCTCTATTATCCTCTTCAAGTTCTCTTATTTTATCTTCTAATCTAGGGTTTTCACACTCTAATTTACAGATCTGGCCTTCCAATTTGTTCATAGACCTTAAGAGGCCAGGAATCTCCACCTTTACTCTGTAGCACGTTGGTAGCTCATACTAGAAAAATTGTCCACAATTTAGTCCTTACAAGATTGAGTCTTAGTGCAAGAACAATTATAAGCATTATTCACATGTATGCTATATTTCTCTTATCGCTACTCTTTCACAAGTGTAGAACCTCTTTCTTGGGTTTGCATATGTCCGTAAGGTCTTGAAGTTCATTCTTCTTCCACATCTACAAGTTCGTTCAGGAGTTGACATTGGAGTATATCTTTGGATTGTGAGAAGTTCAATTACACAAAGAATCTATATGTGTAAGTGTGTGTATATAAGGAGTTTTGGAGGGAAGATGGCAAAGATTTTGGAGCAAGTTGTAAAAGATGTGTATTACCAAAATTACCCTTAGTTAATAATAGGAATTGGGAAATAAAATGTACGGCTCCTTGGAAGGTTTTTGTCACTAGGGACATAAATAGATATTTCTGTAATGGTTGGGATCCACGGAAGTAAAATTAACAGTTGGGGACGTAATCTCTAACTTGTTGAAAGTGTGGGGATGTTAAGTATGAATTATCCTTCTTTTCAATGGCTTCAATCTCTTCATCACTCTCTTCATCTATGACTTTCTTCCATTTGTCATCTTGGATAACATCATCAAAATCTACAACTGCATGATCAGCAAATAAACAAAGAAGAGTTAAATTTTCAAGATGATCAGTTAGCTCTTTAGTGTTATCATTAATCTCCTACAAACTTTGATATCGTTTTGGCCCTTCACTTGAGGATGATGAATGTGTTCCCTGACCATGTCTTCAAGGTGGACTTAGAGGAGGTGTTGCATGAGATGAAATATCTGAGATACCTTCCTCTTCATCATCAAATGGGAAGAAATTATAATTTTTTTCTTGCTGAATTTGTCAATTCCAGATGTCTTCTTCATCAAAATAAATATTTCTACCAGTAACTACTTTTTCGTGTGCTCTTCCGATCTTGTAGAGTTCGTACCCTTTCAATCTTGAATCATAGCCGATAAAAATGTATTTTTCACTCTTGTCATCCAATTTGCTCATTTGTTGTTTTGGAATATGAGAATAAGCAATACTCCCAAATACATTCAAATGTGACACATTTGGCTTGAACGCACAATGCTTCTTGTAGAGTGATATTCTACAAACTCTTCGTTGGACAACGATTCAACATACACACATCACATTGAAATGTTTCAATGTAAAATGTTTTTGGCATTTGTTTGGTTTTGAACATACTTTGAGCCATTTCCATCATAGTCATGTTCTTCCTCTCTACAATGCCATCTTGTTAAGGTGATATAAGAATTGTCAAGGAATGATGAATACCATGATCTTCACAACTTCTTAAATCAATTTGATATGTATTCTCCACCTTGATCTAAGCTTAAGTTTTTGATCTTGTAGCCACTTTGATTTTCAACAATTGTCCTGAAATTCTTGAGTGCCTCCAAAGCATCAAATTTTTCTCTGAGAAAACGAGACCAAGTTTTTTTTGAGAAAAATCATCAATAAATAACACTAAATGGCTACTGTTACCAAATGACGCCAGTTTGATTGTCCACAAAGATGTGTATGCACCAATTCAAGTGGCTTTATTGCTCGAAAACTTGCTTCTTTTGGAAAAGCTTTCTGGGACTGCTTTCTGTAAAGACACCCTTCACAAAGTTGATTTGGAAGATGAATATGTGGAAGCATTTTCACCATGTTCTTTCTAGTCGTGAGATTCAAACTATTAAAATTTAGATGTCAAAGTCTTAGATACCAAAGCCATGCGGAATCCTTGATACACGCCTTCAAGCATTTAGCTTTTCATAATTTTAAATGTTCAACAAGAAAATTTTATTCTTCATCATCGGCACCTCCGATCTCAAATTTTCACCTCGATCATAGATTCTCATTTGATTATCTCTCATTCAAGTGTCATATTCCTTCTTCAAAAATTGGCCCAAACTCAAGATGTTTGATTTCATAGATGCATGTAGTAGACATTAGAAATAAATTGGTGCTCTCCATTCTTCATTTGGACAAGTATTGTACCTTTCCCTTTGAATTGGATTTTTGATTCATCTATGAAATTCACTTGGCTATTGGTTTCTTCAAGTTCTACAAAAATAGATCTATCTTCTCACATACAGTTGCTTGCACTGGAATCTAATTAGCACAAGGTATTGCCTCCTTCTTATGTCTTATGTGCCAAAAGCAATGTTCATTTGCCTTTGTCTTCATGTTTAGTATAATCGTCTTTCTCTCCTACCATCATTTCTTCTTCCTCCTCTTTGTGAAGTTTGTCTTCCTTTTCCTCTTGTATTACGTGATTAATGGAAATTCCCTTCATCTTTGGCTAAGTATTGAAAATTTTTATCACCTCATCTATGACCTCTTCCGCTTCTTCTACCTCTTTGTCTTATAGTATTCTTTTCTTCGTTCCCTTTCAAAGAAAAACTTGTCTTCAAGACTTGTTCAAACGACTCTTGCTTATTCTTCAAGAACTTCTCCTCGTGAGCTTGTAATATGCCCACAGTTTCATCAAGCGTCATTTCTTCTAAGTCTTTTGATTCCTCAATAGCCACCACAATAAAATTGAACTTTTCATATAATGACTAAAGAATTTCTTCCGATCTCGCTTATTTCTTCACCATATCTTTTCAACTCATTAACCACTACCAAAACCCATGAAGAATAATTTGAAATTGGTTCAGATTCTTTCATCACCAAGGCCTTGTATTCTCGGCTCAAATATTGGAGCCAAGCCTTCTTAACTTTGCAACTCTTTTATATATGTAGTTTCCAGAATTTCTTATACTTCTTTTGCGGTTGAAGAATTTGAAAGATCGTTGAAAAATTGTATCTCCAACTGCTTAATGAATCATGCAAAGTGCCTTTTGATCTTTTTTCTCAGTTGCTTGTTGCAAGTCTTTTTGGCCTTGAGACATGCCTTCTTCTACTTGAAATTCAAAACCATTTTCTACCAAATCCCACCAATCTTGACTTCCAAGATAAGCTTTCATGTGAATACACCATGAACTATAATTATCTTTGGTGAGTTGAGAAACGGAAAAAGAATTGTTGTTTGCCATTTTATTTTTTTACACTTTTATCAGTGGCGGAGCCAGAATACTTTGTTTATGGAGGCGAAATTTTGTGACGAAAGAAATGAAAACAATAAAAGGCGAATAATGATTTGTTTAATTACGTTATTAATGTCCTCCATGAATTTTTATACTTTGATAACTTCGCCGTGATTTAATCATTAACAATTTCGTTAAATACATTATTCTCAATGTACGCAGCCAAACTATCATTTAACTATTGATCTCCAATTCGATTCCGCAATCAAGTCTTGATAAGATTCATTGCAGAATATACTCTCTCTACTATAGAGAATTAAACCCGATGTCACAAGCCTATTATACTAATGAGTGTACTTGATTATTTATTTAATTTTTTGTAAAAAACCAACTTCTTCACATGACCACTAATACAAATATTATATGTGAATCAAACTAATTATAATAACAAACATTAACAAACAAAGTAACTAATTTTAAATATAAACAATCTAAACTTAAGAGTAAACAGCTTATTTCAATAGACAATCTAAAAGGTTCCATAATTCTTGTAACATTTTCTTAAGGGAGAATTCTAGTAA
>CAVNYN010273692.1:0-42945 GCA_963692815.1 Nyctanthes arbor-tristis
TGTCAAGTTTTGTAATTTCCTCTTAATGCATATATGAGTGCAGTGCAATTGAGCATGGGAAATGAAATCCAGTACAAAAACTTGACTTCAATAATGAAATTCTATTCAAGAGAATTAACTATCGGCATGCAATGAAGTTGTTAAATTTAGCTTGTCATATAAGTAATAAAATAGATTTTTAAGTGGTTGTTAAATAACATATCAATTTGTATGTTAAATTAAAGATATTGAAGGTGTAAAATTAAATTACAATCACAAGTTATTAGTCAAGTTATTGGTAGATTCTATGGATGTTCTTAGAGCATCTCGAACGCTGTAAATTATATTGGATGATGTATCCAATAAACTTAAAGTTAACAGGGAGAAATTCTGTAAGCCAACTGACGTGTCATTCTAGATGCACGTCATGTAGGTGTCTGACACCATTTATGATGTTATACATATGATTTTATATCACCTTCGGAGATAGACACGTCAAACGTACCCTAAATTAATCAATCAATATGATAATAATATATAATGTCAAGGAGGATTTCAAGTTTTGGCATTCTCTTTAACATTGTCTATACTTTTTGCTTACATGCATGCTTTCTCTCCCATATCACTTTGACATTTAACATTGACATTAGCATTGGAGACGTTGTTACAAAAAATTTGATCAGTGCTTGTTTGGACGTGCTATATTTTTGCTTTTGTACAATTGTTTGACAAGATGACATTAATTACAAGTGGAATAACAAGAAAAGGAATCGTCCACTGCTGTTGAAAAGTTTTTGAAGCGATACAAATTAAATTTACAGTTAGTTACAAGTCACTTAATTAGGGAAGTGATGCAAATTAATTCTACTGTTACAAGTCACTTAATTATGCAATTAAGAGTGAATTAATTCTTAGAATAAGTTTCATTTTCATTTATCATATTAGTAATTATAGAGTTATATGCATTCAATACATTAGTAGTATAAATAGCGTCCGAAATCAACATTTGTAGGGACCCTATTTCTGAATATTAACATTATCAAATCTTTTGCAAGTATTCTCTTAAAGTGCTTTTGTATTTTCCTTATATCTTGTCTCTAATAGTGTTTAGATTATTCTTATCTCCTGATTCTTTTCCCTAAAGAATCATATTGCTTTATGAAGACAGGGTTCCATTGTTACAATAAATTTTGTTTGATTATCCATTAGAATTACCTACAAATTATTCATGGTGTAATTTAGTTTGATGTCAACTATTTTAAGGTTTCAAATCAAATGTATAAAAGATAATTAAGTAATTAAGTAAAAAACTACCAAATATTGTTTGTAAGAAGGTAACCAATAACTTGGTTTAATTTGACTTAGACTTTCTCACCTTTCCGTTAGTATAAAAAATTGTTTGTTATTATCTTCTTCGATTGAATATTCTGCAACCGATATATCTTCTTCTTCAAATCATGTACCTAGTTTCAACCCACCCCCCCCCCCCAAAAAAAAAAAACAAACACCTAACCCGCAAAAAAGAAAAAAGAGGAGGCAATATACTAGTGATATCTTACCACAATTTGATTTATTTACATACTTAAAGGTTGAAGATCAAACTGTCAATAAAATGGAGACGAATTTATACAAGTTTGATACATTGGGAGCGTTTGCCACAAATATATTAATTAGCTAATTATTTCCCAAGAGATCGGAAGAGCACACGTAAAACGTATCGACTATCTCAAGCCCTTGTGTAAGTTAAGAAATTATATTTGTACACATAATTAGTATAAAATTTGTTCAGCTACCCATATATTTACTTAAATGTCCACCATTATTTTATCTTTTTTGCAATGACAACTTCTAAAAGCATGTGTAAATTTAAAGTGGTGTGCTCTACTACAAATTATGTGCATCTTGTATGTACAAATAACACTCTTCGTGTAAATTAGTGGTTATGATGTCAGAAATGGTACTACGGTTCATTTTGTACTGAAGAAAAAAAAAACTTTTCTTCAACAGCAGAGTAACTGTGGCAATGAAATGGAAGAACGTCTTTGGCAACATCATGAAAGCACAAGAGTCGAATAAAAAAAAAAGAATGACACTTTTATTAATACTTCAAAGTTCAAGCTTCAAGCTAATATAAAGATAAATAGAGAGTAGAGACCGTGAAATTCGACTGCTGATCAGTACCAATCTTCTAGATGTTGTATGGATGTGATTAGCTTGAGATAGATTCCAATAGATGTCACAGCATTATTATCAGCAGTACCGTGAAATCCTCCAAATTGATTTTCTTCTCCAAATAGATTATAGCTAAAATTTTGGCTGCCTGAATCGTTAGGAGTCCCATAAGGCCCATATTGCCTTCCCAAATTGGTTAAAAATGTAATTGAATGTAACATATTGCCCATCCTCAATGTTGCACCCTTAATTTGAGTTATATACTCATATGGATAATCCAGCTTCACCTACAATCATATATTGTTAAATTATAACTGTTGACGTGTCAGTTTTTGGAGACACGTCCAACAAGGTTAAAGTTGAGAGATCGATCCTAAGGGACACGATTCCCTCAAAGGAATTTACGAAACTTTGAGGGGCCATTCACCGTGAGGGTGACCCCCAAAGAGGACAAAATCGTTTGCTGGATGTGTCTTCCTAAAAAGACACATCAACATTAACTAAAGAGTATTGTGTACTGAACATGAACATGAGAATAGCTTACAATACTAAAGTTGGGTCCCGATAATTGTCCGTGCCCACTTGATACAACTAAATCCCTGTTTGGATTAATTTGTTGAAATCGAATATAACGAATCAGATGATCGTGACACATCAAAATCTGTACAACTTCGCAACCCTTGTAATCCCATTTATCTCCTGTAGCTTTCCCTTGTGCTTTAACCATCAACACATCTTCCATCTTATTGAAGAATAATATCCGATGAATGAGATGCTTTGTGAGGTGACTGAAAAGGTAGAAGTATGCATATATTTGTAGGCCACGAAAACGGTTAGGTTCTGCAAGAATTTATCCATCTCCACCCCGGGCTGAAAATAATGTCCGCCAAGTTGGTCAGGTGAGAGAATATGCTTCCCCCACCCATTGAAGGAAATTGACTCAACTAAGGGAGGGAGATGCTTTGGGGGAAGGCAAACACTTTCGGAGATCGAGATTCTCGATTAAAATCGTTTTGTTTGAAACTAATTAGAGACGATAGAATTTGGAAAATCAATTTGCACTGCTGGTGGATCAATTTAGTGGAGTTTATCATCACAAAACTATCTTTAGACCTTTAAAAACTAGAAATTCAGTTGGGACCCGAACCGACCCGGAGACTACTTGCTGCGAAAGATGGCTGGAGATCAGAGAATAAAAATGTTCCTGCATCGATCACCAAGCTTTGAAATTTATTTGCAAAACTAACTATACATTTGTATGATCATTCTATAAAGGAGGGGAAAATAAAAAAAGAAAAGAGAAAAGAGAGAGAAGTGAAACGCCAAGAAAACCAAGGAGTTGAATAAAAGGATTATACTACTTAATTTGTTCAACAGAAAATAAAAGATAAAAATAGATAGTCATCGCACAATTTTATGTGGTGCAACTAATGCAATTATTAAACGGGCAGATTTAAGGGCGGGCAAGGCCGGGCTATAGGCCATGTTGGCGTGAAATTTCATTTTTTGAATATATGAAAGATTTTTTTTTTTTTAATCAACAGGAGAGAATCACAGCAGTTGTTCATTTTACCCTTTTTTAAAAGCTTGATTTATTTGATTTCTTCTTGTTTGAGGCTGCTTCTACGTCAACTAGCTTGACATAGACTCCAATAGATGTCACAACATCATCATCAGCAGTGCCATAAAATCCTACAAACTGATTTTTTACTTCCATAATATAGCTAAACTTATTAAGCCCGATATCGACAGGATCCCCGTAAGGTCCATATTGCCTTCCCAAATTGGTGAAAAATGTCATTGAATCTAGTCCCATCACACATGTTGTAACCGCAACCCCGAGTAAGATACTCAGACGGATAATCCAGCTTCACCTGCAAATTCGAACATCATATATATTCACACATATATTGTGTTAAATTAAATAAGAGAAGGAAGAATATTGCGTATTGAACATGAATTGAGAGAGAATATTAATATTAACTCATAGCAGCAAAATTGGGTCTGGTCGATGACCGTCCGTGCCCACTAGATATCACACAATGTCCATCCGTATTAATGTGTTGAAATTGAATATAACGAATGAGTTCATCATCATATAACACATAAAAATCTCTGCAACCTTTGTAATCCCACTTCTCTCCGGTCTCTTTCCCTTGTGCCTTAACCTTCATCATATTTTCAATCTTGTTATTATTGGAAGAGATGAAAGATTTTGCCTCTAAGCGACGTAACTGACAAGAAGAGGCATGGATATGTTTATAGGACGCGAAAAGTCGAAAACTATTCGAGTTCTAGAGGAATTTATTATCGATTATGCAATGCCCATGATTTAAAAGAGAAACGATCAACGTCGTTTTGATTGGAACTATGAGACGACGGAACTTGGAAATTACTACCATTATGGCTCGTTTGACCATATTATCTCAATTCATTAATTAAATTAATTGCATGAATTAATTTATTACTTTTTTTTTACCAGCATTTATTACTTATATATGTTCCAACTATATATATAATTAAAGAGCACTCGTACTATTTATTTATCGAGGTGGAAATATTTTACTATTTGATGTCTAAAATAAACGTATAAACTTTCCTATTAATTCTAACTAGTGCCTTGACATCACTATTGTGGATGCTAAAATTTATATGGAAATCCTTTTTTTTTGGTCTTTCTAAGAAGACAAATCTATCTTCACTTTAGAGACAGATCTGTCCCAAGTGGCGCTGACTAGCGCCACCTGCATTCGTGCGACCGCATCGATCTTCCATCCGGCCGTGCATGCCTCATGGTGCGGCCGCACCGGCCGCATCACAGCCCATGCGGCCCGTGCGGCCACATAGAAGATCCATGCGACCGCACGAATGCAGGTGGCGCCCAGTCAGCACCACCTGGGACAGATCTATCTCCACAGTAGAGATATTCTTAGAAAATTCTTTCTTTTTTTTCCGTTCTTTTTCTTTTTGAAGGAATACATCCCAATTTTGTTCCCAAGACACCATAATGGAGATACCTTATATATGTGGCATATACACCTGGTGAAGGCACCACATACATCGGGTTTTTCTATGTCTCCGTTATGATGATACTTAGTGTCTCTAGATCAAAAATCGAATAGATAGAGATCATACTTATTAGACAAATACTAGTTACCATCAGACTTGGCAAGCTCGTGTCTACACGACGCTCTTCCGATCTCTTTGGTTTTAAAAAATTTAGAAAGCCAAACATACTCTCTACAATTTGATGTTACAAGTTTCAGTGGGCGTTTTATTTATACAAATTATTTCTAATTCTATTGGCCATTGAAATTTTATAATAATACTACAATAACAAGTAAAAGTAAGAAAAAAAATAATAAATTTATGTTGGAAAAAGTAAAATAAAGAGTAAAAAAAGAGAGAGTATTTGGTAAAGCGATCCTATATGTTTAGTGGCAAGACCATCCACTAACTTTATGACAAGTATAATTAAATCTCACTTATATATACTTTTGTTTTCTCTCTCTTAATTTAGTGAAAACTATCCACTTAAATAACACCAAGTATATTAATTTCTTTTTCTTTTTTTTTTGAAAGACCAAGTGTATTAATTAATTTTCAATAAAATCTCAAACTATTGTTTGTTAATTCTCATTTGCAAATTTAGCCGATGATTTTTTTTTTTGGTTAATTCTAACATATTTAATATTAATGCTATGTTAGTCTCATTATTAGATCAATATATATAAGCCTTTATTCATCGATAGACGTATTAATAATGCATTCTTTTGATCAAGCATCACAAAATTCACCACTCACTTTAAGCACATTGTATCATATCATATTATTTCATAATACTAATACCAAGCAACTTAAATAAATATGAACATGAATTAGTCACCAAGGTAATTTATATTATATTATTTTGTTTTGACATTCTTCATCTTGTGATGCAAAGCATGACCTTGTGTGAGTACTGTTTCTAGTGTCTTACGCAGATTTTATAATAAAAACGACATTTTGGAGTTGTGATATGTTTAGAGTAAAATAATAATGCAAATGTTGTTGATTGTAAAATGTCAAATAATTAAACTATTATGCATTTGTTTTGAAAAGAATATAATTTAATGCATTATTGATGCTGCTGATGAATAAAGATTTATTCATATAATTAGATTAATTAACATTTAAATAAGTTAACACCTAAAAAAAACCGCTTAAATAAGTTAAGTATTAACAAAAAAGTTTCATCTCTAAATTTGCAAGTTAGAGTTTTTTTTTTAAACCGGATTTGCGAGTTGGAATTAATAAAAAAAAAAATTGGAGACCTTTGAAAAAAAAGAGAGATATTTGAGATTTTATTTTATTTTATTTTAAACTCAAAACAAGTGGGTTGTTTTCTTTAAATTAAGAGAGAGAAGACAAAAATATATTTAAATGAGATTTAATTCCACTTGTCATAAAGTTAGTGGATGATTATACCACTAGACATATATGACCGTTCTACCGAAGACTCTCTTGTAAAAAATAGTAGAGCGTTTGTTGTGATGTTTAAAGAAAATCACTCTTTATATTTAAAAACATTGTCTATAAAGTGAAATATACACTCTCTTTAAAAATAAAGAGGCTATTGAAGATACTCTAAATAAGACTCGTTGTCTATTTCAATTTTCTTGTCATGTAAAATCACCACCTATATTTTAGTTTGATGTAGCATACATAACGCAACGTAACAATTAATTAGCAAACCTCGAATGAAGGATTCCCTTCGACATTAGCCACTTTTTGATTCTCTTTATCAAAATACAGTAAAATCACACCTAAGACTGAGCACCGGGTCAATATGGCCGGGTTAAAGCCCAACCCAAAACTGACCCAACCCCCAATCGGTTTGGGAAATCCCAAATCGAACCCAATCCGGCGGACCTGGGAACCTGACCTAAACCGACCCACAATGTGTCGATTTGGGTTGGATTGGTTTAAAAAAATAATAATTTAAAAAAATTAACGAATCGGTTGGTTTCAACTAGTTTGGTTCGACAATACAGAACCCGTGAACCAACCCAAGAAGGCCAAAAACCGAACAAACTGGCTCGGACCGGGCAGCTTCGGTCCGATTTACTAGTTAATATGCCTACTCATAATCCCACCTATCACTGATTTGACTACTAATTTGACAACTACTCATTTATAACCACAAATTTCAAACTCCTATTAAATCTATACCACTTATTTCACCTCTTTATAATTTCTCTTTATAAATCAACTACCATAAATTGAATCAAACATGATATTTCTTGATACAGCCACGACTATCATGATCATCAACCCTCTTGCTCCCTTACTTAAATGACTCCTTTGTAACTTTAATTGAGTTTTCCAATCATCTTTCTTGGAGGATTCAAGACTTGACATGAATAGGGATTTCATCACCTTCTCATTTGTACCATGAAATCCTCCGAACATATTATCGTGTCCCACTTTAACGCAGAACATGCTTGAGTTATTGCCACAAATGTAGAAAATTCACTTTTCAGATGTCTTGCGGTAAAAGAAAAAGTGGACTAGACTAGAAGTTATAATTTAAGTGGTAAAAATCATCTTCACTAGTATAAGGTCTTGGTTCGGGTTTATACGAAGGCCCTCCCAAAGTCCTCCGTTGTATTAAAAAAAAATATAATAATAATAATGATAATAATAATAATAAAGAAAAAGGAAAAAATTAGACCCATGTCAAGAAAATTTTCCAGACAAGATTTCATTCAGCGTTCCGGTAGAATTACCCGTAGATTAGCAATGGTGCACGTCCAATACGATCTATTTAAAGGTTTCAAATTAAATGCTTAAAATTAAATAAATTGGGACGGCAAGAAAGTTTTCTCTACTATATAGAAACAAAAGAGGGCATTTTGTTTGTTAGTATACAAAATCCATTTTTTTTTTTAAAAAAAATAAGTTTACAACACTTCTTTCTCCAACCTTACAATCGGTTTTGTCTACCAAAAAAAAAAAAAACGACATTATAGTGAGATAACATACTTAATTAAAGTTGAGGATCAAACGTTTACTCAGAAATTAAAATTTAAAAAAAAAAAGGAAAAGTTGAGGATCAAACGTCAATAAAAACATTGTAGACTAAACCGTACAATTTTAATATATTTGCGGGCGTTTGCCACAAATAAATTAACTAGCTAATTATTTCCCGCGCAAATAAAACCCCCTGCTTATAATCCGCCACCAAAATGGCAAAATCCCCCAAAATTCAACTAGGGTTTCAATCTCAGATCTCTCGTGTGAATCTCTTGCCTCGCGGTATCATAATGGACAGTGATGCATCGGCAATGGAGATGGAGCAGTTGAAATCAGAAGTAAATGAAGAAGGTGATCCATTTCTAAATTTCGTCGACTATGCCAAGTCTATTTTATCAGAAGATGGAAGCGAAAGACAAGAAGACATGATAAGTGGGCCGAGTTGGAGTTGGATTGCATCTCGGATTCTTAAAACTTGCATTGCTTATTCCAGCGGTGTTACCGCCGCTATTCTATTATCTGAGCTCTCTCAGGTGCCTATTTCAACCATTGTTTTTGTTGATCTATAAGATTTATTAACGTTATTGCATATGGATTTACGTAATTGAAATTTGAATGCTCTCCTTAATTCTAAGATGATGATATGCAATCTCAGAAGAGTTGTATCAGACATTATAACTATGTACCCCGTTAATATTTATTTATATTGTGGTTATGCCCCCCCCCCCACTAACTGTATGTATGCAGGTAACATTCACACTTTTCTGCAGATACTGGTGGAATTAATAGTCTCATAGCTTATTATAGTTATAAAATAATTGTGAGAATATAGTACAAATAACTATAAATTATTGAAAAAAGAAAATCTATTTTGAGTATCAATTTTCAGCTAAGACTTATGATCTTCAATGAATACTCAGGTCCGGCTTCAAATATTTTTTTTTCTGATTAATATGCTTTAAAGTGATTTAAGCCTAACTCTATTTCCTATGTGCATCCATGGATTTCTAGGCCTGGTATGAGCAGAATAGAAGTGGAGCTCCAAAAAAGCAGCCAGAATGCATTACTCAATTAAAGAAGAAACACAGGAGAGTGAAACTACCAAACACTGTTACAATTGATTCGATATATGAGAAAAAGTTTTTATCCTTGAGCAGTGTCATTGAAGGAGTTATAGTTGATGCTTTTCTTCTTCCAGGTGTGAGATGAGAACCTATAAACTTTACGTAGAATATGCATGTACTCTAGTATCCAACAAATACATTTACAATAGAATGGACATCCCATGTGCCCATTTGATATGCATCAAACAAGAAGATTCTTATTTCAGATATTATTAATTGACATAATCAATACTTTCTATGATGCATGGACACTTCTAAGAAGGCTACTTTCTGTGTCGGACATGTATCATGTCGTGTCTAACACTGACACTCCTCAGACACTTCATAACATGGATTCAATAAGCCATATATTGGGTTTTTACTCTATATGCATACTCGAAATTTGTAAAAACTCGAGAAATGCTACAAGTATATATCCTTGAGCAAGTATTAAATATGCATGTGTTGTGTTGAATATGAAAAAATACCAAAAAAAAAAAGATCATAAATTTTGTATTTTAAAGAATTTAAATGTGTCCTGGATGTGTTTTGTCCTAGCTTTTTCAAAAAATCACGTGTTGACGTGTTTGAGTCACGTCGTATCGACACTTGTCTCTGTTTGTGCAACATAGGTTAATGTATGGGAAAAGTATTGATGTATATAATATACACTTAGCTTAATTCAGTATATCTCTGATAATGATTATAGAAGTTTTAGAGCGTCATTGTTTAGTTTTCTAGTTGAAATCATCATTTAATAGAAAATATAATCAGGTTTAACAAGAACCTGTTGTTGGTTTTTTAAAAATGGGCTTCAGTATTCTTTTCTGGCATTTATTTATTTTTAATACCTCTTATTGACTGTGTTGTGCCGGTTCTCTTCCCGTGCACTTGTATAGTTTTCTTGCAGCTGATGAGTGAAATTTTACAGGGACAAATATTTACATGCTTTCTTTGGGGGATATATGGAGCTCTAATACCATAGATCTATATCTTCACAGAAGGTGAACGCCTTTAAGGCATTAATAGAGCAAAAAGAATTTTCTTTTATGAAATTTTGACTAATATACGTGGATGAAAATTGCTTTCTGTTTTTAGTTATATTTGCAATATATGAAGTTGTGATACTATTCTGCAGCTCAAGATATTGTTCACAGCTACCCTATATTCTCAGTTCTTTTTAATTGTTATTCATACAAATGACAGTAATTGTTTTGCATTTATAACATTTTTTATCCTGTTAGATGGTCCGGCTTTGTCATCTCATGGATTTCATTGTATCATCTGGATGCTACAGGTGAAAAATTCCATCAGTAGCCCCTTAGGATTGGGCACTCCCTAGTTTCTTAAAACAGTTCTATTAATCCAGAGATTATACAGTTTCCAATTAACAAGCTTACTCATATTTAGAGGGCTCAGTTTAAGTAGTTACGAGGCTGCTGCCCATCTTGGTAATTCAATGTGCTGTGCGTTTAGTAGTTCTTGGATCTCATTGAATTGTGAATCAAGGCATTGTTAGGCTGGTTCTTAGGCACATAAGGGCTGCCCACTTTAATACTGTATGCTAATTCCAGCACATCGGTTAATTCAACACCCCCTCCCAAAAAAGAAAAAGGGGAAGCAACATAGTGATAGTTAAGCAAACAATAGCTGAATTTAGAGAGTTTGCATATTCTTTTTTCCAAAAAGTACCTATGCTTTGTGCCCATGCAAACTCACCCGCTCTAAAATCTTTAGCATTTTAAAGCAGATTTTACAACATAGCTGACCCCAACAATGGGATTCTGATGAAGGGCCGGGAAGTATTTCTTACTGGATGTTATCTCAGAATGCCCAGAGGCGGTTCTACTCATGCAGGACTTTTACCAACTGAATATTTTATTATACTGTTGGATGAGGTATGCATCAAACTCTTCTGATTCTCAAGTTTACGTTTATTACAAGCATGCTCTATTTTGCAAGTTTTAGCATGATTCATGAAGCCACACTTAAGTTTATGAATTCTAGATGCAAATGAGGCACCCCATTCAAAAGTTGTAGAATTGATGGGAAATACAATGATTAAATTCATTGTTCATATCATGAGAGAGCATATTCACTTGATACAAGCTGTATATATGATGTGTCATCTGAACCTGCTCAGTATGTGTTGTATCTTAGTAATATCTACTTCAAATCTCATGAACATTGTCGGTCTCAAGTAGATCTCCTTCTGACTCAACTTTCAGAGCTACTTCTATGAATGAATGCAGGATGACGATAATGATGCAATGCTGCTTGGAGCACAATTTTGCTCGGATTCCTTTTCTTCCATATCTCCTGATGCTGAAAAGGAAGGGACTTCATATTCTTTGTATGCAAGGTAC
Organism: Nyctanthes arbor-tristis; assembly: GCA_963692815.1. Classification (NCBI taxonomy): domain Eukaryota; kingdom Viridiplantae; phylum Streptophyta; class Magnoliopsida; order Lamiales; family Oleaceae; genus Nyctanthes; species Nyctanthes arbor-tristis. The sequence continues at coordinate 11,636 of CAVNYN010273692.1, forward strand.
AGCATATCTCTCCATGTTTTCCTGTTAGAAAAGAATGAACCCTAATTAGCTCCTTTTTTGGGTTTAGACGATATGATCTTTTACTAACAAGAAAAACATCTACGAATTATTATTCCATCTTCCTGCTATAATATATCTTTAATGATTATCAATCATGATATACAACTTTACCATTATGAGCTTGTTCTAGGGAGATTTTTGTAAAGTTTAGATACTGAAAGTTGATTTTTTGAGAGAATGTGTGGTGCAGATTGGGGGGAAAAAAGGATTATTGTAAAGTGTGAAAACAAGCTCTATATAAATGTAATTAAAGCATAGATGGTCAGAAATTTGAATTCTTTATTAGCTGGTACTATCTATGATAATTCTCAGAACCATCCAACTTTTCATTTTGATCTATTCCTAGTAACATGCGTTCTGTTTTCCCAAATACAGGATTGAACATATTGGACCTCTGGAAATTCAAGGCAAGGATGGTACTTTGCAGAGAAAGCAGATAACTCTCGTTGATAATGATGGCACAAGGTTAAAATTTCTACTCTGGGGAGAGCAGACTCTGCTTTCAAATATTTTCAGGTAGATTGTAGCTTATGGTAGTCCCTTATCATTATTTTTTCTTCTCCTACGTTTATAGCATTCCGTCTTCTTTCTTCAGTGTTGGAAGTATGCTTGCCTTGGATAGACCATTTATAGCAAGTCCCATTGATTGCTATCTTGACACGTCCGACAGAATTTGCCTCGAATATGGTAGTGAAACCCAGTTATATTTGGTGCCTAGTATTCTGCACGAGGAACAAGTAAGTGATGAATCATTTTCTCAAGACTTCTATATTTACAGATGAAATTTGACAAGGCAATTTGATTCGTTTCTTTCTCAGGTATGTGTAGCTTTGACTCAGAACCATTATCAAGGATCAAGGCTGTTAAGCTCATATCATCAAAGTCAGGGACCTACAGTCTCTCAAGTTACCTTGCCTTGCGATTATCAAGGCTCTATTGACTTCAGTAATTATCCCTTTCGAGTAAGTATGCTAAATCTACAGAATTTAATCATTAGTTCTTCATTTTTCACTTTCGTTTGGAAGAATATAATTCTTTGCAGATTCACTTGCATTAGTAAAAATATAGTATATTGGAATTGCTAGCTTTGTGCCTGTGGCTTGACACTTGAAAGTTGAAGTCAAGTCAATGGAAGTTCAACGGTTGTGTTCTGTTTTTATATTATAATTGGTTAGAAGCATGATTATTTGTGCAATAGTGTTCTATCTAGATCGGAAGAGCGTCGTGTAGGATCTTCAATTCTAAACCAGAAATTATTCATAGTTTTGCAGCTTGATCAGTTAGCTCTTTACAAATGATGAGTAGTAGAGTCTTTTCAAGTTGAATCCAGCATATAATAACCAGTGTCAACCTTCCAAGCTTCATGATTGAAAAAGAGAGGGTTTAGTTTATGTTTGCCGCAAAATTAACTTATGTTTGGATTCTATACACTAATATTATTACCATATTTTTGTTTAGTTTCTAAACTGGCTGAGCTAGCTCAGTGATTCTATATACAAAATTCCTTTGTATCTCGGCAAATATAAACAATAATTGTAATCTTATCTGAGTTCTATGATTTTTTCTTAACCTCTTACACTTTTGAAGTGGTGCAGTCATTTGTAGTCGATCTGCGTGACAAGATGACTAGCATCAGCCTCTATGGTGTTATTACAGATATCAAAAGCACTTCAGAGGCCTCAGTCTGTTTGAAGATTGAGGATACAACAGGAGCAGTTTTGGCAAAGCTACATTTTGTTAGTTCTTGGTAAAATATTTATAAATTACCTCTTTAACCTATCTGCTTTCCCTTTATTGAACAAGATAATCGTTATGTCCTGATTCTTTTATTTTTAAAAATTGTGCCTTTCAGGTCGCTGGGAAGATTAGGAATTGGCCACACAGTTTTTATATGTGGTCTAAAATCTTCTGTAACACCTAAAAATGGGTAGGTGTACTTTTCATTCTTCTTGATCTCCTTCCTGAAGAGGATCTTTTTGCTGTAAATAGTATTAAAGAATGGAAAGAAATTAAATGCCCCTGTTATATTGCTGTTTTGTTTTAAAACATAAATTAGCAGCCATTTTAATCCACATATTCAATAGGACTAATATACCACCCGTTTCTCCACCACTACTTTCCTCCTTTCTCCCATTTCTATGTAAAACAAAAACACCAACCTCAAATCTCATTCATCATTTTGTGCAGACTGTCCAATACAATATACATGCACTCACCACGTGTTTGGTAGGGAAGAATTATTAGCATCTGACAATACTTATGAAGAAACAAAAGCTAAATTTTGTTTGTCGTATTCTTTAATATTGCATGCTAAACATGCTCTCAATAGCATGTTCCTAACAAGATTGTATAAACAACCTTAATTTTATTTTAGGCGTTTTATTTGTATTTTTCTTTTCCTCCATTATCAATAGATTGCAATCTATGTTTTCATTTAATTGACAGCCTTGACTTATCATGGTTTGAGAATGATAGTGGAGCTTCGTTCATCAATATAAGTTGCTTGCCAGCAATGCTGAACTCTTCGTGTCTACACAAGCTATCTAACCTTTCTGAGCTGCACCTCAAGAAGAATGGTACCCATGTATGTTCCCTTGGTTTTGTATTTTGCTGATGTCTCTACACTAACATATACCCATTTGCTTTCTACTTTATTTCTCTCCTCTGGTTCATGCAAATATACTCATGCGGGAAAATGAATTTTTTTCAATTATTATATGAAGTTCCATCAGTAATTGAAGTCTTGTTAAGTATAGGATTCTTATTGCGTAATTTAAATTTTTTATTAATGTTTTATGTAGACATACAGAGAACATGATAACAAGAGTGCTAAAATTACAATAGAACAAACTGAAGACCGGGAGGCATAGACTAAAATAACGTGACAGGTTCTAGTTTTTAAAGATGCAGTTTTCTAAAATGACATTGCTTTTAGATGTTACAATGGGTGAAGACGTCGACAGTTTTCTAAATAAGCTGGTTCATCACTGTTCCTGTCTCATATCCTTGTCGCTCTTTTCTTGACCCTATTTTTGACATGTGAATTCAGGTATGTCGAGTGTGGTTGGATCAAATTGATCACTGCCTTGTAGATACAAGGTTTTCGCATATCCTCTGTGGTCATTTTGTTGACAAGATATGTGATAGGGATTTAGAGTGCAAATTTTGCCACAAAATATGCAATGCTGAAGTTGTTCGTAGCTTTCATGTAAAGATAACACTTGCAGATGAAACTGGAAAAGTTTTTGCTTGGTGTACCGGTCAGACTGCTGCGGAGTTGCTGCAAATTTCCCCTGATGAGTTCTATGAACTGCCTGAGGTAATGCCTAAACTATTGAACAACCCCTCTAATTTCCTAAAATGAAAATTAATGACCACGTATTATACTTCTCTTTAAGAAAATACCTCAGATGAGCTAAATCTTTTACTGCTGATTATTTAGTTCCCAACAGGCTAAAAATCCTGAAGGTTTAATTAACTTTAATTCGTGTTCTATCAGTTTCAAATTTTCTACGTTCTCGCCCCCATATTTGATTGGTCAATAGGAAAGTTTATTCAACAGTCTAGTTGAAAAATAACTTAATTGTCACGTTACACCTCTATTAGCCAAACTAGCTTGAATTTATGAGGTGACAAATTGATCAAAATGTGACAAAAACGGATTTTTTTTTTTTTTTTGGGTTGTAGTCTTTGAATTTGGAGAAAATTATGTGGGAACTTATCTTTTGTTTTTGGTTTCAGGAAGAACAAATCATGTATCCATCTTCACTGGAACATGAAAAGTTTACTGTGGCAATAGTGAACTGTGGATGGCAGGATAATACGGTTAATTGGGAAATCACTCGTGCTATGAAATGTGAATAAGGTTATCCTGGGAAATCACTCGTATTACCAAGTGCGAATAAGGTTATCGCGTGTATACGAAGTGGTTGTGTTGTCCCTTCGTGGGAAACCAATCCCGTTTTAATCAAAAACCATTTTACAATAAATTCTTTGGACGGGCAACGTCAGGGAGTTGCAGAAATAGCAGTTAAAAATCCATTCTTGGCCTAAGGCATTCTGTCTATTTTTAATGGCTTGTTTGGAAGAGAGAATTAGAGGACACCATTGACATGTTATTTAAGTCGTGAAAAATTTAAATATATATAGTTTTTAGTACATTGAACTAAGCATGAGCGTAATCTAGGATTGGGCGAAAACCCAAGCTCGAACGGGTTACTTTAACCCAACTTGAATATATTCGAACCTGAATGAGTAGTGAATAAAAATTATGTCCGAACAAGTATCTGAACCCGAAACCAAATAGGATTGAACGGGTTTTGGGCATGAGTTAAAATCCGAAAAGTCCAAAAATATTTGAACATTTTTTTTACTCAATTTTTAAATTTAAATTTCTAATTAATTCTCACAATTCACAAATCCATTTTATTTATTTTACAATTATATTTTCATTACACTTGTTTCCTTCACACACAAAAAACAAAATTCTAGATTTGTATAAGAGATGTGAATTTGCCTTTTTCTATGAGTATTTTACTATTTTTTATATATACATCATGTGAGTTGTATAAGATAAATTGTTTTTAATTAATTACTTGAGAACACTGTAAATTTATTGTAAATCTGTAAGCCTATAAAATTAAGAATATAAATAAAATCATTCCAAAAGAATATAAATAAAGCCAATTAGTCAAATGTTAGTTTTTAATTGTTAACTTTATTATATTAGTATTTAACTATTATTATTTTCATTTAAATGAATTATATATACATCAAATTTTTTGTTCTTTTTATCAATTTAAGTGTTACTTTTTTTCGTTTATGCGTTTGTACAATATGCACTAGATACTAAAAAAACTCAAAGTATTACCCGAATCCGAACTGAGATTGAACCCGAACGAGTTTGCTATTTTCAAAACCAAACCCGAACTAAAATATTTGATCTGGGTTTGGTCAGTGTAATACCTGAACCCCCAGGCCTAGTGTAATCTATAGTTGACTAAGATGTTATATCCCATTTCTTTTTGCAAGTTACCAAATTATACGGGTCAGAGCTTTTCATATTTTATGAGCCAAGTTTCGAGAATCTTACTTTTTTGTTGGGTAAGGTATCCATCATCATGAAAACATGCGCACTCGGCCTGTTTGAGATGTTTCAGTTAGACTATCCTATAGGCACAAGATCGTCTCTTCAACCTATTAGGCACTAGGAAGTAAGCAAACCAGCCATTCCTGTATGACAATAGCATTTCGCTACTGATCCAACTAAAAACATCAGAATTGAGAATTCTACATCAGAAAAGAGTCAGTTCTTTTTACACACAGCTATATGAAAAGGTAAAATTTTCATTTAGTTTCAAAGTATGCTCATGGGATTAAACTGCTCAACTAGAAATGAAGTGAAGGCATATATGGGGCAATTAGAAGCGTTATAGAATGCCAGAATTCATGGGGGAAAGAGAAACTTCTAAGTATGTTAGAAGTAGGTCCTGGTTTTAGTCAGTCCTCTTGTTGCCTTTAGAAGCGTTTTGGTCCGATAGCATTTTCACAACATCTACCAATGCCCGTAAGCGATCCCACAAGTCCAAGCCATACAGAGCTTCCACAAGTGACTCCTGAAATTCGAAGCCATGCTCTGAAATTGGATACTGCATTTGGGCAAGAGACAAACAGATGTCAACATTAAACAGAAGAATTAATGGATACAAAAGACGATCTCTGTATATTTCACCTGAATAGGTTTCGGTATCTTGGTTTTGATGAGAGGCCACCATCTATCCTCCACTACGGATTTGACAAGGCAGCAAGCTCGTAATCCTTCTATACCAGCAAATCTCCCAAATCCACTGTCCTTTACACCTCCAAATGGAAGGGACTGAGAAGTAAAAGTTAGAAGGCTATGAAACATATGAAAGTTCCCAGGGTTTCCAAACAAACTTGTGTGGGTACTCAACATTTTTCTTACTTCTTAAAGTATTCATAAGTAACACTTGCCATATTGCAAGTTCAACTAGTAAAACTACTATTTCTAAAAACTTCAATTTTCTACTTACAAGAAAACTTTTTGAGCTTAGCCAAACAAAGCTTACAATAAAAACAAAGAAGTCTCGTTACCAACCTAGAGAGTAAGATTACCTGGCACATATAAGTTGATGCAAAATCATTGACAGCAGCAACTCCGCAGTGTATCTGAGAAGCTATTACTTTGGCACGGCGTTGGCTGCCAGAAAACACAGCACATCCAAGCCCATACCTTGAATCGTTTGCAAGCTCAATGGCTTCTTCATCAGAGCTAAACTTCATTATTGGCATGATTGGTCCAAAAGCCTGTGCCAATAACAATTCACAGCAAAAGAATGAACTTCCGATTCTGGGAAATCAAACACAAGATCTTTAAGACACGTATACCTCTTCCTGCATCAGTTTCATCTTATGGTTTACATTTACAATCACGGTAGGAGGGAAGTATTGGTCAACAGCACCTTCACCGATATGACCAACACTCCCACGACCAACAATTTCAGCTCCTTTGTCAAGGGCATCGTTAAGCAGATTCTGAAGCTTTTCAGAATGCTCCTGCATGCAAATGGCTCCCATATCATATTTTCCGAGTAGTGGAGGACCCTGCACAAGATAATTTGTTAGCAACGTAAACCAACAATTTATTGGTGAGTTGTTTTTTAATTTAAAAACTTGGAAGGCATAACTTCCATCCACAATGTGTACCGTAGTTCCTATAAAACCCTTGCCAATGTAATACTGATAACAAACAACACAAAAAATGGAATTCCTTGACTCGTATAAGGTGCATCTAAGTGCTTATTCGGCAATGCTTGTTTAGAAAGTCAATACAATAGGGGTTCTGGAGTTTCCATGAGGCTAACAACCAACTTAATTTGAGTCACAAAATCTAGCCCAGCACTCAAACAGACTGCAATTGTACTTGGTATTTTTTACTCCGTAATAGGATGAAAATGGTAATAAATACTTGATCAACATATGAATAAAGAACTCAACAGTCTGGCTCTCCTACCATCAGGTTGGCATGTTAATATAATAACCTATTGACATGTAGAAATAGGGTAGGAACATGTGGCAATAGGGGGCAAGTGGTTATATTTTAATGGTGAAAATAATAGCTTGGAAAAATAACATGCCAACTTGATGGTAGCACATCATTTTTGAACTCAAATAGATCTTAAATTCGACATAAACACAAAAAGTTACCACTACATAGATGAGAAAATTTCATAATAATAATATATTTATTGCGGAAACAATACATTTAATGGCAACCTTGTACTTACAGCAGTTATAGATTTCACGATTTTGACAACTTCAGCAACAAACGAAGAATAAACATCTTTATGAACATAAAATCTCTCAGCTCCAGCACAATTCTGCCCACTGGATTGAAGAGCACCCCTAACAGCAATTTGTGCAACCTGTACAAGTTTTAACTATTTATCAATAAATTTTGTGTATGTATGGCAGGCAAGGAAAAAAGGAAAAAAAAAAAAGATTGTGTATGTATGGCAGGCAAGGAAAAAAGAAAAAAAAATGATGCTAAATATCAATATTGTCATGCTGTGACTGTCTTCTAAGCTAAATAGGCACAAGGAGATCTCCATACGTGTGGCACATCCACATCTTCACAGACAATAAAGGCATCTTTTCCACCAAGCTCAAGTGTGACAGGTTTTAATGTATCTGCAGCATTCCTCATTATCTGCAGTATCATGAGAAAGTAACTACCAGAGGAAGTTCATGGATGGTAAATCTACTTGCAGGAAGCTTGCTAAAGAAATCAAGGTAAATTCCATTTAGGTTCTTAGACTGCTAATTGATCATTCTCTAGCCCAAGAGATAATCTGACCATTCTACCCACACCCGGTGATCCAACGAATATGATTTTGTCGACTGAAGACACTAGGGCTTCTCCTGTTTCAGCAAACCTGCAGGAAGTCTCAATATGTAAGATCGGTCAATGCAAGTTCATGCAAAAGAAAGTAATTCATAGACCCATACCCGGTTATTACTTCGACCAAATTTTCAGGAGCTCCTACTGCAGCAAGGGCAGCTTGGATTATGCGTAAATAGAAACATCCCGACCAACTTGCATGTTCTGAAACCTGCAGCAGAAACCATAGAGATCTTGGTCACAAAGATAGTTCAGTTGTCAATCCGCCGCATTAAATATTGTTTTACTTTGCTCATTTTAAAATTATTTGTCCATCAAATCTACAAATTCACAAGTGTTCATGTTATTAAAAAAGAAGACAGAAAGAAATATATGTAGGTAATCAATCTTTTTAGGTACTCAATATAGGTAATCGGACCATACGGGAAGCAAAATGCTATCAAGCAACTCTTGTTCACAGGGAATAAAAATGTCGGAAGACGAAGAAAGAAAGCATTAAAGAACAAAAAGAGGAAAACAACTTTGTGTGATTCAAGAGTCATCTGGTCCAACCTGAATGCCGTAATCAAAGTGAAACTCTTTGCTTATGACTAGATCAGTAGAATTCCCCGAATACAGGGGGCATGTGAGCTTACTTTGTGCTGTCATAATTCTAGACCATTCTTATAAGTCCTAATAGAAAGCTATGTGGATCCTGCATACCAGCTCGAACCCTTACAGGGAAAAACCTGAATATATAGTTTCTACAAGTCGTGCTGACAGATCCAAGAGTCCTGTAGCTCTAGATTATACTTTTCAAGTATTACAAGTCTTGATTGCCAGATATATAACAGTTCAAACAAACTTCTAGCAGCAAAAAGGAAATATATTTGACCTTTACAAGTAGTACTAAGAAGTTCTATGAGTCTGACACCACATACCAAAATTCAAACTCCAAGATCCAATACTTATGCAATACGAAAAATACACATAAGACGCAACTAATCATGGTACTAGATTCCTTTGAGTTTGAAAATCTGGTTCAAAGATCCATCTGGGCTGGGTAAATAGGCAAGAAAATTGAGAAGGAAAAAATTGGCCATCTGAGAAAGATACAATACCTTAATCACAATGCTGTTCCCAGAGAAAACTGCAGCCAACATTGGATTAAATATGTTGTGAAATGGATAGTTCCATGAAACAATAGCACCAATGACACCAAGGGGACGGAATTCCACTTTGGCTGTCTTGTGAATCATTGATCGTCCACAGGATCTATGATCATAAGGTGATCTCAATCAATTTCCACTGATTTTTCTAGGCAAAAATTAAACAATATTCAATTTACTCAGAAGTAAATAAGCATGCTTGCTGACTTCCAATGTGATGCTTATTGACTAGGAAAGGGAGAATTGTTATTTGGTTCAAAGTGACCAAAGTTAAGAGATCATGTATCTCATCAAAATTTTAGAAATACTAAAGTGGGATTATGTCATGTTGCAGCACAAGCTCAAAGGGTAAACAAAAGCGCCAAATGTATCAATGTAAAGAAAATAACTGTCCTGGATTGTCCAGCGCGTAGTAACATATCCCAAGGTTCTCAATAGCAAAAGAAATGGGAGGAATAAAGCACATCAATAAGTGCATTTATAGTGTCTGCATAACTTAATCAAATGAAAGGGTCGCGTTAAGAAGGTTCTTGACAAAGTGGAACATGAACGTGATGAAGAAATTACCTGTATTCCGGCTTTAGCCACTTTTCACCCTCTGAGAGAAGCCAAGTTATCTTCTCACATGTTGTCATAATTTCCCCCAAAGATGCATCTACCATTGTCTTACCGGTATCACGTGAAGAAATTCTAATTGAATTGGCACACGAGTAAGCATTAAACTAAGCAACATAAAGTCATTATCCCGGGAATCAAGGCTTTGAAACCTCAACTATAACTAAAGATATCCATCCCTGTCAGCATTTCATTGTTAGTAATGATTCAGACAAACAAAATAACATTACATCAACTGAAACAAAATAACACCGGAGTATGAATTACAAATGGACGAAGCATCCTAGATGCAACTTCTCTTCCTTATTGCAATAGTTTCTTCAAATCCCTCATATCCACTGCTAAGTAAACTAAATATATGCTTCAAGCTCATTAAACAAAACTTCTGAATTCCTAGACATCTTGAATTCTAGACCTATAAATTCTTTGTGTCACCGAGTTCTTTCATATTGAATAAATGAACTCTTGCTTTACAAGAAAATGATCCTGTGTTTATGTCACATATCCCCAAATTGAGAGTTAGATCCTTATAGTTCATTGAACACACCGAATATTTTTCTACCCACATCTTATTCTTTTTCTCTTCAGAAGCGAATTTTACCGAAAGGTGCAGAGACCTTCCACATGTATAGAACATCAAATTAAAACAGAACAAACATCATGTCATTCTTCAGGGATTATTTACTTTCATACACATCTATTTGTAGTTAAAAGTCCTTACTCGCATATAAGATCCTGGTGTTCAATGATATACTTCAGAAGTATCCGCAGAAACTGACGCCTTTGCTTGAAGCTACTTTGTGCCCATACCTTTTGAGCTTTCCTTGCCTGTGATACACGCTCCTTAACCTGCACTCAATTTAGTCATTAATAGCATACATTTGTTAATGTTTTTTGATCAGATGTCCATCTGTTTCTAACACTGATAGGTTTAATACATAAATGACAACCAGCAATTCAAAGATTGCGAAGTTATCATAGAAAAAGTTTAACTGAAGTACTTGAGCTGAATTTAATTAACTATAGCAATGATGTCTCTAGATAATAGATTCAACAATAACTCCCTCACGTTCCTTAGTTTCTAATTTTATACATCCTATTCTAGAAGAAATTTAGAATCTCGCAATAAAATAAACACCACCTGTCTCTTTTATGGTACTAATGAAGTTGATAAACTACAAATCAGATCAACTACATAATGAAAACAACCATTTTTTTAACTAGGATTAAATGGTAGTCGGTAAATAGATTAGATTAGTTAAAAGGACAGGAGAGGAGAAAAATACAGAGAAGGGGGCAGTACATGAAAATCCAGCAATATCTGACCTCATCAGGTTTCAATGCAGGGAAGTATCCCAGGTACTTCATTGTTGCAGGTTCATAACATTGGACTTTATCCGTTTGTCTTCTTGAAGGTATCTGTCGAAATCCAATTGCAATTTGTGAATAAAGATACTGACCTTATACCATCTCAGATATAAGCACCAAAAATCTAAGCTAGAAACATTTCCTTAGATTGCATACAGAGACAACAAAGGGATAAATTAAGACAAACCGGAAGACATAATTCTGTACTAGCACCCAAATATTATCAACATTGCATTGAAGAACTGAAAATAAAATTGAAGAATTGATTAGTGAATAAATTGTTCTCCAGTTTTACTTTTGAGGCCCTCAATGTCATGTAAGAAACAAAATGTTCCATAGGAAAAGGAAAGGGGAGAAAAATAAGATCTAATAACCAAAAAAAAAAAAAATTATGGACTGTATAAATCAGCCCACAATCATATGGTTCATACTGTTCATAACCAAAAAAGAAATTATAGTATCTTCATAGTTTGACCAAATAATGAGAATCAAACAGCCGCGTAGTCCCATAAATTATTAGTGAAAATCAAAACCATATTCTACTTCTATGTTTCTCTGGTAAGTATGATGACATCAAAGCTAATATCAGATTTTGTTAAATATCTTATTCCTTCATTAGAAATGCATAAAAACACCAAAAGGAAATAAGTAGTTCAAATAAGAAATCATACAATTGGAGCTAGATTTGCAGCACTGAAAGAAAATACTGATTTGAAATAGGAAAATAAACAGCATTTCAAAAACTTACATAGATGAAGCTGTTTTCCCTTGCTTGATTCCCATCATCCAACACTGTGATCATCCAATTCACAGCAAACTCAGTCACAGATGCACATAAATTATATTTGTGGTTTACAACACGCTCACTTTTACAGTTTTACATTATCAAATAGGTAACCATTCAAATAACACCAACTCAATCACAAAACAAACAAAAATTGTGTTGGTTGTTTTGCTAGTGCCACAGCCAATTTTATACGTAAATACACATACAGCTTGTACGAATATTTATTTAAATAGTTTAATAAAAAATTATAGATATATCAATTTAGTTCACCACATGTGTGCATCCTTCCTAAGCCTTAACATGCATTTTATTAGCAGTGAATAAGTAAGACGTGTATCATTCGTAAAAATACATACAAATCTGGAAGTTAAAAAACTGCAAAAAAAAAAAAAAGGAAATAGAAGAATAGAATCAGTATTCGTATATATACACTGTCAAAACACACGCAAAAATGTTAAAAATCGATTCAAACGAAGAAAAATAAAAAACAAGCACACACATTATAGATAGAGTAGAGTAAAACCATCGGAGGCGTCGACGTCAATGGAAGGCACGTTGGAAGGGATGAGCACAAGAAGGAATCTACAGATCGCGTATGCAAATCCGAGCACCAGTAAAGGCCACCAAAACGCCATTATGTATTCCTGATACGATTTGATTCAGAATCAAACCCTAGAGAATTACACCGAATGAATCCAAATTACTCAACGCGCATTCTCCAAGCTTAACTTCAGAGTTCAATGCTCAGTTTCCGGTTCCCCTACCCTCCATACTTTAGTGGAGCACTGGAGCATAGAAAGTTTATATCAGGTTTTTCTTTAGGGAAATTTTTGCATTTCGTCCCCAAACTTTGCCAATTTTAACAATTTCATTCCCAATCTTTTTTGTGAAGCATATAGGTTCCCAACCTTTCAAAAATACACCTAATAGGTCCCTCTTTAAGTTTTACGTTAAAACCGCCATTAGTGTGGGGGTATTTTCAAAAATTCTTGTAATATTATCCCAACATTTGCCTAATTTAATAATTTCATCCCCAACCTTTTTTCACCATCATAGCTCCCCAACCTTTAAAAAAATAAGCACAATAGGTCCATCCTCACTTTTTCTGTTCAAATTTCTATTAATTGATCCACATGCACCACACGTGAGGTTTTGCTTTAGAGGTATTTCCTGCTATTCTTAATATTTGATACAATCTAAACTTTTAAAAAATCAAACGATCAAACTCAGATTTCACGTTTAGTTTGGTTTAAAAGTATTTCCGGTTATTCCTAATATTTGGTAAGACTTTTGTTTGGTGTATAATTAATAGATGTTTGCCTTTTTGTTGTATTCTTATGTGTTTAAATATCTAGATTGTATAATGGACTTGGTGGTATCCAAATTTGTCTTAGATTCGTAATTTTGATAGTATCCAAGACAAATTTGGATACCACTTAGTCCATTATATAGGGATAACAATTTAAACCGACCCGACTGAAAGCCCGTGAGACCCAGGTCTGAACAAGGCAAATTTTTCCACCTATCATGTTGGCTGAGTGGGTTAGTTCGAGGTAAATTGGGTCACAAAGCAAGGCAAGTCACGGTCGACTTGAATTGCCCCCGTCCCGTTTAAATTTAAAAAATTAAAAAATATATTTAAAAAATGGAAAAAATAAAAAATACATAAAAATATATGAAAAAATAAAAATATATATATAGATAAATCTAAATGGGACAGTAAATGGGGCAAAAGCCCAGACCCGATCGGCTCGAATTTTAGCGGGTCTCGGGGCGGGAAGGGGCAAGGAAAATGTTTCGTGAGTCGGGGTAAGATAGACCCAATCCGCCCTGAACCCAACCCATTGTCATTCCTACCATAATGTAGTCGGGATATTTAAATATAAGAATACAACATAAAAGGCAAATATCTATTAAGTATACACTAAAGGAATAACAGAAAATACTCTTAAATCAAACTAAACGTGAAGTATGAGTTTGATCGTTTGATTGTTTTAAAAGTTTGGATTGTATCAGATATCAGGAATAGCTGGAAATACCCCTAAACCAAACCCTCACATGTGGTTCACGTGGATCAATTAACAGAAATTTGGATGGAAAAAGTGAAGAGGGACTATTGTGCTTATTTTTTCAAAGGTTGGGGACCTATGGTGGTGAAAAAAAGGTTGGGATGAAATTGTTAAAATAGACAAAGGTTGAGGATGAAATATGAAAATTTCCCTATCAAATATTATATGAATTTCCAAAAATACCCCCAAGATCACGGACGGTTTTGACGAAAACGCGAAGAGGGACTTATTACGTGTATTTTTTAAAAGTTAGGGACATATATGCTTCAAAAAAAGGTTGGAGACGAAATTGTTAGAATTAACAAAATTTGGAGATGAAATGGGAAAATTTCCCTTTTCTTTATTAGGAATAATTCTACACAAACCTCTTTCCTTTCCTCTTTTTCCCCCTCTCTCTCTCTCACGTATCTAATTTCTACGGCACCGTTTGGGAAAAGACTCTCGTACTCTAGGTAATCAATTAGAAATCTACATGTAAATTTAAAGGTCTCAATTTATTATTTAATTTGGGTGATCCCAAATCTCACATGTGAGTTGTTAAATGATCAGGAGTACTGAGTGTTCAATACTCCTAGAGTACCAGGGTTTTCACCCCACTGTTTGAACCACGGCACGAAACTTTTAATTCGCTATCTGTTGAACTTTATGATTTTGTTGTTTTTGAAGTCATTTGGTGAAATGGTATTTTTTTTTTTTAAAGTAGTACAAACAATCTGCAATATGTTGAACTTATTATTTTGTTGTTTTTGAAGTCATTTGGTGAAATGGTAAATTTTTTTTAAAGTAATACAAACAATCTGCAAACATAACAGTACAAACTTCACATAATACAACCAGAATTAAGTCCAAATGAACCTCATTAAGCCAACATAATTTTGGGAAAAGCCAACCAAAACCGGGTAGGTGCAGTTGAATTTGAGAACTCGAAGATGCCAATGAAAAGTGATCTTTTTAGAAAAAAATGTATAGTTGAAAAGTAAGAAAAAATTAAGAATTTATGTATATACGAACAGAGGTATAGGGTAGCCACCCTCTTCCCTGGCTACCTCGTTTTTGAAAAAATACTTTCATAAATTAAGGAAAATTTTTTTTATTGTTTCGGCTAAGGTCGTCAAATTTCGACTACTCCTTCTACCATGTTCTGACTCTAACGATGTACGTATAAGATTTCTTTGTCATTGTTTATATTTGTTTGCATTATTTGACATGGATAAGAAAACAGAAAGCGTCTAAACTAAACAAAACTTAAAACAAAGAAAATTTCAATTTGGACAAAAGATATGACAAAGGGTTTGACAAATAGAAATGTGGCTAATGTGATTGCTATTAATGTAAAAATGATATGTCATGCTGAAAAATAAAATTATATCATGAGTCAACTTTATTTCACTTTTTGTATCTCTTTTTGTTTAAAGAACACAAATGTAAAACAAAATAGTAATTTCCATCCATACAAATTAGTTTGACATAAGTAGTGCGGTGCGTGACTGGTTTTGACAACAAATGAACACCGCAAGTAAAGCCCGGGAAACAAGCAGGGGTTATATCCTATTTTCATTCTCAACAACTTTGTTCAATGGTTAACAACCAACTCTCCCTCAACCAGTTTCCTATTTTTCCTCTTTTAAGTATGTCATTCTCAAGCTCAAAGCAATTGAAAGTTGCATGGATATCCGGTTTCCCCCAAAACCGAAATGGATTCTCATGATCGGTGTAAGTTGTTCTTTTCCATCGTCGTATTAATCTTCCCTTTATCCCCGCAAACACAAGCATTTCGTCGTGGTAGAGTGATATTGTCCTCAAATATGGCCCCAAACATGCAACCCGTGTCCTCTCTGGGCGCCGCATCGGCTCAAATAGCAGACCCTCCTACAAACTTCGTCTCGTTCCTTCCATCAGGACCTGAAGCCTCATCAGAGGCAATTTCGATTAGCGCAAATGAGATGCTGATGAGCATTGATGAGAAGCCGGGACTTAACGTTCTTGACAACTTAGATCATTCATCAAACCCTGTAACAAAAAATGTTGACCCTGAAGTCCAAAAAATATGTGATTCAACCGATTACCCTTCTCTTTGTGTTCGCACCGTTGTACCCTTCTTAGATGACAAAACCGATTTGTTTTCCGTTCTTGAAGCAGCGGTTAAAGCTAGCAGTGAACTAACAAAGTATGCACATTCCATGGCAAAAAAATTTGCCAACATGCCAGGAGTTCCTCCTAAGATAGCGTCGATCCTTCAAGATTGTAAGGATAGTTATGACACAGCGTTGTACAACTACAAGAGGGCATCGAATGCATTGCCTGATCGTGATATTGGAACCCTAAATACCATGCTTAGTGCCGTTATAACGGATATCGGGGACTGTGAAGACGAGCTCGCAAGTTCAGGTTCAAATTCTCCGCTATCTAGTTTTGCCGAGAAGTTGACTAACATGACTAGCAATTGCCTTGCCATTGCTTCCCTCCTACCAAATTGATCATTGCCAAAATCCCACTTCTTGTAACTACAAAATGCATAGGCAATTTTTATTTTTCTACTTTTTTTTCTCGTTATTTGCTTAGTTCAGGTTGTATATAGCTTTGAGTGTTTCCATTAGTACGAGAATATCAAAAAAAAAATCTGTAGGAAATAAGTTCTGTAACAATGGGAAAGCTGCAAATTTGGGTAGAAATCTCATTTTCTGTAGATGTTTTTATATTTTTCTTGAGCTGATGCTTTTATTGCATCAAGATTGATAGGCCTCAATAGTGACTTTCTCGACTAGATGTCTGATCTTCATTGCAAGTTGAGCAATCTCGACCATTGTTTATTCACTCGATTAATCCCATATATGCACATCTATAGTCGGGGTATCTGCTATACATCTTGTGTTTCAACAATGAGAGAATCTTATCCAAACGTCTAGTTGTGAACCGTTTTGAAGACATGTTGGAACAAATTCATCAATAACAAAATCATACCACGTACAAAGCTTTACATCTAGCATTGGATGCCTAAATCCTAATAGATGTTCAAAATGAACCGAAAGCACAAAAAAGTTGACAAAAAGAAGCACTTCTCAGTACCAACCTAACAGAACACATGCATGAAAGCATTCAGTACCAACCTAACAGAACACATTGCAATAGGCTGCTGAGACACCAAAACAACAAAGATAGCTAAATTGCATAATAATTTGTGGGATTTCCTCCGTGCAGGTAACAGATGCTTGGCATCAACTTCCATCCCTATTCGTTGTAGGTCTACAAAATTAAGTACATTATTTTAAATAAATTTCATTATCCATTCATCGTTTCAAAAACATAATGATGCACATGAAAAGGATACTATGCAGAAACTACTTATGAATCAATGTGGAGATTATAAACGTTAGAATGAATAAATCAGTCATCGCTGCAAGAGATGTGAAATTGAGTACTTGGTTGATTTATAAGAGGCTGATTTTGAATTCAACAGCTTGTCTTTCAATCACAAGGCAAGTTTCCAGTTTGAATAAAATGGAGAGCTTTTTTATGCGGTTCCTCAAATCCTAAAAATGTATTTCTCAAAAGACGCATAATCAAAGTATTTGTGAATTGACAATCCCAAATTGCAACTATCACATGATATGAAGCTTCATTTTTTGAATATCTTCATCAATAACATACTAGGCTAGCAACGCCCACCCCACCCCACCCCACCCCAGCCTCACCCCCCCCCCCCGGAAAAAAATAATAATAATAAATAAATAGAGAGAATGATTCACATGGCCTCCCACTCCTTAAGTTTAGGGGTACGGGGTAGAGAAAAAAAATTTTACTTATTTTTTTTTTTTTATCTACATTGGTTGAGAACACGGGTAAGACCATGTTTTGCAGTACATGTGCCTGTTCATTAACAACATAGAGGATATTTGTCCATTGATGGAGAGCCATTTTTACTACAAAATCAGGTCAGGGAAACTCTTACATGTGTCTATAAGAATCAACAGAAAGGTTTATATCAATACAGTATCTTGGAAAGTTTACAGCTGGAAGATAATAAAACGGCTACAGAAAATTTTTAGGCGCCTCTATGATGATTAATTAAGAAGAGAACTTCCACAAAGCTAAAAGGTTCTTGCAACATGCAACACTTTCAGTCTGTTGGCAAGAATATGCATCTAACTACGCCAATGCATATACCGACGCAAGTTCAGATGTTTAATCATTTCCATTCTGAAAAATCTAATCACGCCAAATAGCAAATTAACCATACTGGCTAGGCAAACATTTTGCTCTTTTAGATATCATCAGCAGCATAAAAATCAATGATCATAAATATAATTTCAACAGACAAGGAAAGTAAGAATACATTTGTGCAATAACACAAGACTTGTCAATTATCACCGCACATTTCAAACTTCCATTTAATCTCACCTGTTATTTCTCATTCGAAATAATAGAAATCAAAAACCACTAAAACTTACACATGGAAATCACATAATACATAATTGGATTACCTTGGGAATGGATGGTTACTGGTAACTGGTGTTGCCTCCTACTCCATCATACGCAGTTGGCGAAACTAATGATTCAACATAAATATTAGCTAAAACACAAGCATCAAAGATATTTATTACAGGATACCTCCAGCTTCTGTCTTTGGGATTGTAAACTGCAAAAGATGTTCCATATAACAACAAGATTTCCTCATTGTTTAGCATGTATAATGGTTCAACTCCTTGTGTTTATCAGGATCAAAGGTCAAAGGAATGCTAACCACCATGACTGATTCAACCCATGCTCCTTCAAAACCCACAAATCCGCTTGAGGCCAAACACCGTCAAACACGCAAAGGCATCTGTCCAACGTGCCTAAGCTCAAATCAAATTCATCACTGCCATTAGGCGTCTCAACTGTTTCATACATTTCCGTGTCTATATCAAGAGAAATTACGAACCATTTCCATCCAAAGCAATCCCACCGATGTCTTCTGTACCAATAAAGCTTCTGATTCGCAAACTCACCAATACAACTATACGGAAGGCTTTTCCCAAAATTCTCAATCCTTTTCCAAGAATTAGTCTTCAGACGGTAAACCATTACTATTTCCTCAACCAATTCAGCATTGCTATTAAAAATTTCCACCACCTTATAATCATCGTTAAGTTCATCGAAACCAAAACCATATCTAAAGAAAGAACCATACTTCCTTTCCACCCCCGAATCTGGCAGCTTCTTGTAATTTCTAGTGGCTGGGTTCCATAGGAGCAAATCTTTACCATTTATCGCCATGCAAACCAGCCCATTACAAGTACCCACGACCAAAACTGAGGTTGATTCACATTTCATTGGATAATCAAGGTTAACTACATCAGTAACGGGATTATACAACAATGAATGCAAAGAACAGTCGCGGAGATCACGAGTTAGATGTGTCAAATCATCTTTACTTGACATCTTTACCATGAGTCATGGTAAAGATGATTCTCTGATTGGTACCGCTTTTGTTTTTTGTTGATTTTTGGAGATGGGTTTTGATGAAATCTGCAGAAGAGATCCAAGAAAGCCATAATTTCGAAACGCACCTGAATTTCAACAGAGACTTAACCGGCAGCCTTGAAAAAATTTCTACTGTGATTTCTTGTGGAAAGTGAGGGATTATTCCATGGTCTGAATCTATGGTTTGAAATTGGGGTCTCATGGAATCGATTTCGGTTGCCTTTTCATCTGTTGTTGAACTCAGCTTTCTTTTTCTTTTGCACTCTTCCTCCATTTGCAGCTGGTCTGAGACTGAGTGGAGCAAATTTCTAATTGGAAGTTCTACTAAGAAAATCTAAAAAGAAAAAAATAAATAAATTCAAAAACGGGCTATTCACGGCTAATTCATTAAGGTCTGTTTGGTATCCGTTATAATCTAGAGTATTATAACTAGGAATGATTGTCTAATTATTAATCCACTCAAAAGTGGCTGAATTGACATGTGAGTAATTTTTTTCCTTTTTTTTGGGGTTTTTTAAAAGTGGGTCCTGGATTCCGGTGCTTTGAAATAAGGAAAAAGTGAATGGGAAAGCATGGCAGCCAGCCTTTTTTGGTTTGAATGGCGGCCAGCCTTTTTTTTAATGACAAAAGTGGATCTAACTTTTAACCTGATATTGTGTATGCCCTTTAAAAAATAATTGCTATTATAAACAAAAACTATTATAATTGAAAGCAAACAGGGCTTATTCATTCAGTGAAAAGACTACTCAATCAATAGTCTTTGGCTATTCGCACTGTGCACGCTTGCTACACTTTTAACGCTTATCTTATTTTTTGTGGGAATTAGTCGATAAAGATTCATTCACTATTGTAATTAGAAAAATACTTATTTTAACATTAATTGACAAATTATTAAATGTTGGGTCATTTTATTTGAAAGAATACTATCATTGTAACAAATTACAATTGAAAGTGTAGTAAGTATTTTTACAATTTATTTCTAATAACTACTCTTAAGATCAAAATAGTTACAATTAAGAGTATTTTTCTAATTTATTACAAATGTATCAACTTATTTCTAAAGCCCCCCTTTTTTGACCTAGCCGGCCCGGTGAAATAGTGACCCATAACTTGAACAGTCCAATTACGAACATCTTACAGTTCTTGGCTTTTTCGAGTGGGCTTTAATGATCCGCTCATTTTGATATCACCGTTAAACCCAACCTGAATAATTAGCCCTTTGAAGATTCAAGAAATTATGAGAAAACCTTTTAGGCCATCTCTAACTCAAAACTCTATTTTTCTCTCATCTATTTCTAAAATATAGATTTACAATCTCTATTTCTTTTAACCTTCTTCAATCCATAATCTCCAAATTTTATCCAAATGTCTATATTTCCTATTTAACTTAATTTACAATTAGATAACATATTTTTCAAATTAAAAAATTAAATATCAAACATAATAAAACGAACAATTGAGTCATTAATCGAGTAATGGCATTGTGTGTTTGTAGTAAAATATATAATGTAGACATCTTTGTTTCCACGAATCCAAACTTTTCTTTTGTATCCCAAATAGGACTACTTTATTAAATACAAATAAAATAAAATAAAAATTATTACAATTAACAAATGAGATAATAAGTACTAGATAACTCAGGGTCTGTTTGGTATCCGTTATAATTTAGAGTATTATAATTAGGAATGATTGTGTAATTATTAATCCACTCAAAAGTGGCTGAATTGACATGTCAGTAATTTTTTTCTTTTTTTTTGGGTTTTTTAAAGGTGGCTCCCGGATTCCGGTGCTTTGAAATAAGGAAAAAGTGAATGGGAAATAATGACAGCCAGCCTTTTTTGGTTTGAATGGCGGCCAGCCTTCTTTTTTAATGATAAAAGTGGGTCCAGCTTTTGACCTCGTCTTGTGTATGTCCTTTCAAAAATGATTGTTTTTATAAACAAAAGCTATTATAATTGAAAGCAAACGGGGCCTCAAATTACTTGAGTTGATAAAAAATTACGATAAATAAAATATAAGGACTAAAATGAACAAAAAATATAAAACTATGAACACTGAAAAATTAAAAAAAAAAAGTTGGGGCTACCTTGCAATTTACGAAATGGCATTTCCGTAAATTGTAAGGTCTCTATCTTGGATCTCCAAATGCACAGTAAATCTCCAAATTTCGAGATTTACTCTTGCTCGGAGATGGTTTTTACAGGCGAGTTGGAGACTCTAAAATGGAGTGTCCATTGGTCCATTGGCAATTTTTGTATAAAATTGAAGTTGGCTATGTTAATGTGATCGCGTGCAGAGTTGACATTATCTTATTTATTCATTAAATTCAAAGTATACTGATGGGGTCTATTATTTTTACACATGTTAGATGTCAACTCTACACACGGACACATTAATAGGACCAATTTCGATTTTATAGAAAAATTGGTCCACAGATATGGCCTTAGAATATGTGATACTACCATGTATCACTGAGAAGCTATTTATTCACAAATAATAATAATAATAATCACCCAATACACTTTCAAATAGCCATTTATTTGCTGCCTCCAGAAAATGCCAATTGAAGCAGTGGGTTCCAAAAAATTTACAAAAATTATAAACATCGCCCTCTGTGAAAATCTGCATCCACCATTCACGTCCCTTGGCGTTACCAACTATGAAATGAAATTATCACTAATTTCAAAGCATGTAATGCTACGTGTTACTATGGATATTATCACTAATTTCAGTGATTTATTATCCAATATGGACCAGACACATCAGTTTTGTTCACCCAAGGGAGTAACGCAGGGTTACACCGTGAGAGGGTGAGGTGACGCTGATGTGGAGTGGCTGACTGGGTAAGTAAAAAAAAAAAAGTCCAAAAATCTGAAATTTGAATCCCTAATTCTGGCCAATTGCACGATTTGTTCTGCCTCCTCACCCGCCCCCTCTCTCTCCCCAACCAACTCCAACCATACAAGCTTTCCGGCCAACTGAGGGGACGACCGGCTAATGACGGAGGAGACGACCCAGCTGCCACATTCGTGCCACATTTTGCTATTTTCTCTCAGTCGTGTTACTCTTACACGCTCGCTCCCTCTACCCACTGCCTAGTCACTGAACGGTGGTGCTAGAATCTCCGGCGAGCCTCCGACTGTGCTATAAGAATTCGGTCAGTTTAAGGTTTTCACATTTCGTGGTTTTTTTTTTTTTTTTTTTTTTTTGGGATTACTTCCGGCTGCCCAGTTTGATGCTCAATGTTTTGCTTTTTTTTTTTTTGTCTCTCTCTCTCTCTCTTAATGTAGCAAATCCGGCTACCAAGTTTAAGGTAAGTTTTTTGGCATAAAAGGATAATAAAATTGTATTGGAAATCCTCCATTTAATTGGCAAAAAAAATCTAGTGGAGGCCGAAAAAATTGGAGTGAACTTGGCTTTGGATCTTTATACATGAATATTTTGTTATCGTGATTTGAGCATCATTTGGTTGAATTTTTCTACTACATCAATGGAATTTTGGCATGGAATGAAAGGATAATAAATTTGTGTTGGATATTAAATATACTACATCATTTTATCTTCTTCTTTAGTCCATATGTCCTCCTGGCAAGGGAAATGATTTAATAGTTAAATGTTTTAGCAGTTGTTTCATTAAACATAAGATCCATAGATAAAAAGTTACTGTAATCAAAGTTGAGATTTAATTTTAACCACACAATTCATGGGACCAAAGACTTTTCTTTATTTTTTGCTACACAATTCATTAATATTTTTAGCAAAATCTACTGAAAAAGACAAATCGAATTGGGCCTCAGTTTCTTTGCTGTCTGAATATCTCTAGACAAAGTAATTATAATAGCTAATATAAAAGAAACTATAGGTACCACCACTACTGGTGTACTAGCTAGACTGGAAACGATAACGTCATGCCAATTAACACTATCGGTTGGAGGCCAAAAAAATGGCAAGTGAACTAGGCCTCTGATATTAAATATACTAAATCATTTGCTTCTCTGTTTATTAAATATTCAGCATTAGTTGGGTAAATTTTGGCTTAGTTGTGTAAATTTCATTCTGGCTATATATATATATATATATCTACACACACATGAACTTCAATTGATAAAGTGGCTTGAGTTATAGTTGTGAGTTTGGTGAAATTAGCGGGTGCATGATTTTAGTTTCGGTGGTTTTCATAAGTGGTGACAGATTAAGATGAGCTAGCTAGCATTTATTTGGAGTTTTGATCAACTACCCATTTTCATTTTTGGGTTCCTCTGCAGGAGATGCTTGTGGTGTTAGTTTTTCTTTTTCTTTATAATATCTTTCATAATTATATTCATCAATTCTCATCTTATCTTATCTGTCCATAAAATTAATACATTACATTTTCTTCTGTCCACGTATATTCTATGTAGGATTTCAATATTGGATTTGTATCAAAGATTCAAAATATATGATTAAGACATCCTAATGACTCGCAATGGCCTATGGGTAGAAGATGATGATTTGCATAAATCCTACAGGGAACTTGTAACATCCTGAAAATTTTTACACATTAAGGTAAGTAACGAAATTGTTGTTTTAAAAGAATTACTTGAATATTATTGTAAAATTGTTTGAAGATTAAAATATTATTATTCAATTGACGCTAAAAAAAAATCTTGGTTGATAATTGACATAAACTAAAGTGTAATGACTTAATTGACATAAACCAAAGAGCGTGGATTTAATGGAGAGATAATACAAGGGAAGGACTTCTTGGGCAATTTCCCGCCAAGTGTGCGGCGCCACATCGCGCCACTTGTCACGATGTGATTGGCGCCACTTGTCACGATGTGATTGGCGGAACTCAAAAGTTATTAAAACTAGCTAAATCCTAACTATTATATAATGAAGCTAAGAGTTTCATTTTCTCTTCCAAACCATTTCCCTTTTCTCTCCCGAACCCCAAAAATTCGTCCAAAATAGCTATGGGAAGGAGAAAACCAATAAAAACCCGCTAAAATACCTATTTGTCCTTTGAAAAGAGTCCCTTACCGTATATAGAACGATTATAACTTGAAAAATAGCTTTAATTGAGGAATATCAAGGCTTTAAGGGTACTTCTTTACGTAGATTATTCGAAGAATATTTGAGGTGGGTAACCTAATACTTTGATTCATTTTCTACATGTATAAAGTTTTGATAAGATAAGTGTGTATTTGATTGATGATTTTAATGAGACAAACATGGATTTGGATGCATTATCATTGAAAGAAAGATTGGTTTATTGTATTTGTATCGCTAGTTAATGCTCTACCCGTTTTGAATTGCTTTGTGATTGTATGGCCTTGTTATGTGTTCTTGGCCATTCTGAATTGTTTCCTACACTATGACCTATTCAATGATCCCAGAATAGGGAAGATTAGTGTGTTGTTTGCTTTGAATTGGAATCTCGGTATGGGTCTACCGGGGTTCATTGTGGATCCACTTAATTGAATTGATATGAATCTGGTGCGCACCACGGGTAGTAGTTTAACTAGTGTTAGGGCCCTTTTGTGCATTGAAAAGCTTTGTACATGCAATAGTTTTTCTTGGAAATAAGTTTTATAAACGAACGGTGAATCAAATGATTGTGTTATTCACTGAGTATATTGTATTCACTCCCCATTTATTACAATTTTTGTAGATAATTGGAGTTATAACAATTGAAATGCATGGCAAGTTGGGAGTTGGATCGTGCTCGCTAATGGGAGTAGAGTTGTGCATGTGGTGTAAAACTGTCATTGAAACTATCACAAATTTAATACTTTTACACACACCTCTATAATATATATGTTTTACATCTTCTAACATATAAGATAATAGAGAGATATAATCTTTATATTTATTTGAATTCTACTTTTCATTATAAAAGTTTTCTAATGATTTGGCACACCTTGGTAATCAATGAAATATATCTATCAATACAACTTCTTGTGTTCTATATATTTTCTTGAAAAACCTAGCTTTAATGTTTCTTTAAAAGAGTGGCGATTTGTTAACTTATGTAATTATCTTTGTCTATTAAACTCTGTAAGATAAGATAAATTGGATTGTTTCACATGTCCCGTCCCCGTTATTTGAACAAAAGCTTCCGCTACAGAATTTGAAAATTTCCCTAGGATATTCGGAAATTTTGTCAAGTTAGCGGGGGCGTGTCAGAACTAATATGTATGCATGTATGATTGAAATAACTGGGGCTGAATTATAATCTGAGGTATTACGCGTTCTAGAAGACATTAAAAGTTCTGTATGGAGAAGGCCGTCAAAGTGAGTCACAAGTATGATTGGTTCAATAATTTTAAAAGTACGTATGGTATGCAGAGTTATACTGTTTTTATAATTCTTCTTGCATCGATTTTGAGTTATAAGTTAATTATCGGGTAGAAATGCGTTTGTAACTATGAGTGTAAAAGTTCACGGCGTGCATACAGTAACAGATAATGAGCCCTGAGGGTATTAAATAACTACTTTGACTTACTAGTTTTTTGATTGAGTCATTAATACGTATATATTTGTTGTGTAGGAATGGAGTCCGATAAAGATGATGCGCTATATGTTTTGGAAGTGCCTGAAGCGGTTGTATCGAAGGTTGGGTTGCAATTTCGATCGGTGGACGATGGATATTCGTTCTACAATGAATATGCACGGCAAGCGGGGTTTAGTGTCCGGATTGAGAGTTGTAGAAGGAATGCACAGCAAGAGTATGCGTGGAAAATGTTTATCTGTAATAAGGAAGGGTAAAAGGACATGCGGTGGCAGAACAAGTTCAAGCATATGATTGAGCGGTCCGGGGAACGGACTCGAGGTGACATTAGAACCGGCTGTCAAGCAAGGATGGGTGTCCGCGTAAACAATGACATTATTTACAAATGCATGCCTCTTTCGATACAAATCTGAAGATGCATTTAACATGGAAAAATAATAATAATACGGTTCGAAAAAGCTGAATATTCATGCACTTCCAATTGATTAAAGAACTTGGACTAATTTCATTATCCTACAGTGGCATTTCTAGATCAATATTTTCTGCATGATTTAAATTAGTCACAAGTTAGTCTTAAATTAGAAGCGGTGGGTTCATATATAAAACTCATATTTTTAACCAAATATTCTCACATTTTATCTTGTTAATATATATATTCTTGGCCTTATTTACCTAATAATGCATAGATTCCTAGTCAAGCTATATATACATACACTCTCCTAACAACAGGTGACACACTCATATATACATACATCAAAGATGGATAGTTGTTGTAATTACCTTGCGCCATCATGCTTCTAGTTAAAAATGAATATTGTGTATATATGAAGGTTGTAGGAACTTTCTAAAAGTTTGAAGTCTTTAATATCAAGTTCAATTCTTTAAATATTATTTTCAAATTGCTATATCATATTAAACCGATCGAGTCCCTTTCTGAACAAAATGAGATATTATTGTAACCCCTTAACAAAATTCATAAATTTGCACTGGGAGAGAAAATATCTTTCGACTTAATTTGCTCTTATGAGATCATCTTGAACCAACTTCTATAAGAGAAAGAATTCATCAAAAGAGTAAATCATTAACTCATGAATTTTTAGACAAGGATTGGTGTTCTTTGAAATAGAAAATTCAACGGGTTGCCAGCATTTTATAGACAACTAACTATCAATAAAACTTATGTTGAAGAATATTCATGCATTTAACTAAAAGGCTGAATATTTAATCAACAGACAAGCACTTCTGTAATTTCTAGATGCATGAGATGCATTTCAATTTGAACCACGATAATAATAATACGATTCGATTGATCCCTAAACTTCACAACTTATGTGAAAAGGGTCCACAAACATTAAAATGGAATTCCTTGCTCCACAAAATTTTTATATAGTAGAGTTCATTATCTTCATTAATATCTTTTTCTCTTGTAATGACAATTGTCAATTGTGAATTAATGTTGTCAGTAAGCAATATGATACTATTATTATTCATCTAACTGTCAAAAGCGTGCTGAAATTTTTTAAAACAAAATATGTTCATATGCCTAGATGCTGACGAATAATCAACAGAAAAATTATGTATTACCAATGAAAACTATCGGTTATAATAACTAACCAAAACAATGTTTTCTATTTTTAATTCATTTCTAACAACATTATATCTGCAACTATAGGTTTACAATAAGAGTTATCTTAACAAATACATATATGGACCAGTAGTATCTTAATTAACTGGTGAGTTGAAAACCGGAAGCAATCAGATAAGTGACCTTTAAGAAGCCAAAGGGAATTGTTTTCACAAATAAAACAGCGAGACAGGCGCTAAATAAATGTGTGAATCCTCTCAGCATGTAACCAAAGATTATCAACAAAATGATCTCAAAATAACAGTCTAGTATGATCATAATCATGCATGATTTAAATAAAATGTAAGTAAAATCTTCTTTTGGCATGTGCTCCCACCGTTTTCTTTCAAATTTGGTGCATTATTTCGATTCACAGTAGCAGATAGATACCCTAACTCCATCCACTCTCTTCCAATTCCCTGTTCATTCGTTAATAGCATAGTATTATTTGGTGGATTCCATTCTTTGCCCAAACAATCAACAAACTCAAGAAAAAAAAAGGGCACAAAATCGACTGGTTACAAATGCAACAGCAAAAAATCGGAAACAAACTCACATTGGGTGTCCGAATTCTTACTATAGATGTTTTGGCGTCGCCGGAGGTTCTACCCCACCACCCGTTCAGCTTCTCCGGAGGTCTTCCGCACCTGAAGTGTTGCCGGAATTAGGTATAATGTCGAGAGAGGGAGAGATTTTTTGGGGTACGAAATTGGGGTCTTGGCCGTCGTATCTGTCAGCCGCCGTTCGCCGGACATTGCTTCTTCTTCGGTCGCCGGAGAGGATTTGGTGGAGAGCGAGGGAGAGTGGAGGCGAGGCTTTGGGATTCTGGAGGTGGAGCCATGGGTCGCGAGTTGTACATTTGAAATTTTGAATTTTTCACTTCTTTTTAAAAGCCCAGTCAGCAATCCACATCAGCGGCCACGCGTGCCTCTCATGGGTAACCTCATGAGAGTCCCTTGGGTGAACAAAACTGCCAAACACATTGCAAATCATCATTAAAGAATAGGGAACAACAACCACCGATTTTTTTTTTCTTCCTTTTTTTTAGTATACATGGTGATACATTATATATATACATATATTTTTTTTATATTAAAAATGGGTTAACCTTTAGGTGGAACTCCAAACCTTTACATTAAATACCATGCCATGATTGATATCATTTGATTTTATCATTTGTTGTTTGTTATCACTTGATATGAACTATTTTGACAAATCAAAATACTCCATACTCTAGTTTTAGATCACACATCGCTTACATAATGTATATGTGACATATATACCATTACTCTTCTAACAAAATTACTATAATTTTCTTAAACGCCTGTGTGGTGTGTGCCGTGTGTTTGTATTGTGTTCCTATTAGAAAAAGAGGTTTCTAAATTCAAAAATTTCATCCAAAATATGTGAGAAAAACCAAAACGGGTATGAATATATATATATATATATATTGATAAAACTGAGATTTATGAACAATCAGTAGATAGGCTAAAATAAGTTCGTTAATCACCATACTTACAAACAAAAGCCAAAGCCTTTTCATCTATATGACAATTCTTTTTTTTTTTTTAGGGCAAACGTTTCATCTAGAATTGGATGCCTGAGATGTAAGATGTTCAACATGAACAAAAGAGCAAAGTCGAGAAAATAAACATTTCTCAGTGTCATCCATACTGAACATATAGCTTAATATAACATACAATGTTAACAAGTACTTGCCACAAACTACAGCAGCCTGAAAATGAAAGAACCTATTTTCTATAACTTGCCCATTTCCTCCATCTCCATGCTGGTAACAGATGCTCGACATCACCCTTGTCCTGACTGGCTAAAGGTCTGTAACATTTAGAGCTTGTTTGAAGCTCTTTATTTTTTAAATTTATAAAGGGAATTTATAATGAGTGGAAATGAGTGGTTGAGATTTAATTGAAGTTTGAAATGTGTAGTGATTATTAAGAGATGTCAAATCAACAATCAAATCATGATAGGTGAATTTATAAAGAGGAAAAATAAAGAGGATCAAACAACCCCTTAATACTTTATGGTAAACAAATTTCATTAAGCCACTAAAATGTGTCAAAATAAACTGATGCAGGTGCATTTCTAGCTGAAAATATAGAGATTCTGAGTTTTATGTTGATTTAGAAGAGGTTGATTTCATTTGATATTGAATCACGCTACACTTATAAACACTTTACACAATTTTTTAGCACACAACATCTTATTTCTCTACACATTACATTACTTTTAAATCCATCTCAATCAAAAGGCCCACATTCATTATGTAAAATTTTATGCAAGCTTAGAATTTTCCTTTGATACTTTCTTCAATAAAGTAAAATGTTTTACCATGCAGTCTGTCTCAAATTACATGACATAGTATATATTCGTTAATTCATTTGACCATTCCCATGTTGCAACTATATGTGACGCGATATCAACTGCTCACAGAGCTTCATTATTTGTATTCCTTCTCAGATAACATACCAGGCTCTCTTTTGTTTCTTATAATTAAATTCTTAAACACTACAAAATAAATAGTAAGCATACCAAAAGGAGAACTATTAGCAGAGAGGGAAATTAGTATAACCATTGCTGGTTTTGACTTGAGACTATAGTGAAAGAGACACAGAAAACTGATCATGCAAATAAATAGAGAAGGAATTTCATGATCTAAAACATCAAAGTGAACGCTGTGAACGAGCACCAGACGCTGAAATGCGACTGTTCCAAAAATAAAAAAACCACTAATAAGTAATAACGGAGGGTAATACTGCAAAAGATTTGCACAATGCGGGATCGAAAGTCCCGAACCAATTCATGATATTACAAGTGGTTACAAACCTATTGTTTTGACAAGAGCTTTGGAAATCCTCTCTCAATGCATTGCACGGTAACCAACCATTTTACAGTTTAAAAAAAGAAAAAAAGAAAAAATGGGAGCTTGTGATTCCCAAATTTCACAATTTTACAGTATGCTTGGACTGTTTAAACTATTAAGCATGAGATCCAACACAAGCCGTGGTTTAAATGAAACTGATAGTAAGTCTCAGATTCCCCACCTCCGACGCAATTTATGTTTTTTTATTATTATTTAATTTTCTTTGGTTGAGAATACAGGTATGAACAGTTTTTACAGTAAAAAGATGCCTCTTAATAAACATCATTACACTGCTTGACATGGATGCCAAATTTGAAAACAACATTTTCATTACAGACCAACTGATTGCTCTTCCGATCTGTCTAAGAAGTGGTTTATGTTAATTACAATATATCTTCAAAAGTTTGCAGTTGGCCAAAATAAATCTGACTACATAAATTTTTAGGCACCTCTAGCATATGACTGTTTCACAAGATAGAATCCCACAAAACCAAAAAGTTTCTAGATCGGAAGAGCACATTTTCCTTCACTTGGCAAATTATGCATTTAATTCAAGAAAACATAAATAAAAAAATTGCAGAGTTTTTAACCATGTTCATTCCGTGCAATCTAATTATAGCCACTAAATCAACTATGCTTGTTTGGAAAATATATTGCTTCTTCACCTGTTAGATGTAGAATGTACCACCGGTAATGCAACTTGAAAATACTAGGAAACATGTGGTATTTCTTAAACACACATTTGTTCAGTTAACATAAGACTAGAATTTTACTTTCGTTTATAGTATACAACTAAGCCGTTTATATATAATTTCTTTTTTTATTATTTATCATTTTGGTTTTTTTTTTTTTTTTTTGGGGGGGGGGGGGGGGCTAGGCCC